>OVBE01017890.1:0-10235 GCA_900406425.1 Iberis pinnata
CTCATAAGATAAAAACAATATAAGTTTGTTAAAATAATAGAGAAAAAGCTTTTAGTTCTATCTTAAATATATTAAAAGTGACAAATTTTAGACTTACATGGCGACTCTAATTTTTTATATATTTTTAGTCTATTTTGATGCATCTATTGTAATTTTTGTTTCTTTCTTTGAATTGATATATTTAATAGTATTCATCTCGAATGAGGAAATTTTGATATCCACTTATTTATACATATATTTTTTATATTCTCTACTTTTTATTTTTAAAATATTTTTATTAAAACAAAAAATTAATAGTTATGTAGTTAAATTATTATTAAATATTTTTGTCTACATATGTCATGATTTAATTATTTTTACATATATTACATAATTATTTTCTTTGTAAAAACTCACATCAAATGCAAAATTAGTAGTGGACTAATAATATAATATAAATATACTGAAAATTATTTTATAAAATAATAGCGAAACTATTATTTAGAGACAATTAATTTAAAATTTTATTTTGATTAATTCAATGTTTTAGTTAAAATTAATAATCAAATCAAACATAAAAGAAATATTAGAATATTTTATATATTTGAAAATTAAAAATAGGGTCAAAATGATTAATCCAACCCAAATCAACTCATACTCATATGATTTGTGTATGAAATGGGTAATGAGTTAACTGAACTCTTTTAACAAATGGATTAGATCAACCCATAATTTATTTAAATAAATGGATTAATGGTTTTAATGGGTTGGCCCATAAACAATACCTAATTATCTCTAGTTGAATATTAATTTTTTTTTTACAACAAAAATGCATAAGCAAATTAAAACGTTAAATTATCCAGCCATGAAGGTGGTGTAGGACCCGAGTACGAGGATAAGACATTTCTCCGACGGGCGCTCCGAGCGAGTAAATCAGCATGTTTGTTGTAGAGTCTAGGACAATACGTGAGGCTGAACCCTGGGATTTCTTTCTTATAGTGATCCAATTCCGCCAGCTCTGCGTGAAAGATTGGCCATTCACTGGGGTTGTCGAGTAGATTTATTAGATCTGTCGAGTCTGTGCGAAAGTTCTGGCAGATGATTTGCCGGAGCCTCAAGCATTTAATTCCCCAAAGCAAATCTAACAGCTCTGTATGTAGAGGTGAAGAACCCCGTCTAATAGCCGCACAACCCAGAAATATAGTTTCCCCGGTATCCGAGAAAAGAGACCATCCAACGCCACTTAAATTGTCCCCCGCCTTCCAAGACCCATCAACACAGCAACAATTAATCATGTCTGGCTGACCCGGATGAGTTGTGCCTGTTGTAGGAGTAGTTGAGGGACGTAACCGATGTCCCACTGGATGGGCTGAGAACCATTCTGCTGATTCTTTAAGTGCAAGGTCGATAATATCTGGAGGAGACCAGGATGAATTTGTGAAACACTTCGAGTTCCGCGATTTCCAGACATACCAAAGCAACCATGGGAACTGCTTAAAAACATGTGACTCAGACGTTTCAGTTAGAGCGTTTGATAGTAAGTAATAAACGTTTTGATATAGATTCTCCGAAGGGAAATGCCCTGGTGGACTCGGAATATGTGATAACGCCCAGGTTTGTATTGCTGTCGGGCACGTGAACAAAGCATGGTTCACAGATTCATGGCTCATGCTGCACTGGGGACAATAGTCATCCGTTCGCAACTTACGTTTCACTAGTTGTTCATTTACTGCTATCGCTCCCGACAGAGCTTGCCACATAAAGTGTTTTATCTTGGACGGTGCTGATAGTTCCCAGATCCAGGCTAACATTGGTGTTATCGATGTTTCGTCCGGCCAACCGTGTGTGCGATCATTGTACGCAGTTAAGCCAACTTCGTATCCCGACTTTACCGAATAGATTCCTATTTTTGTGAAGTGCCAACAATAACTATCATCTACCAGGCTCGATGGGCGAATCGACATAATATAAGGGATATTCTCTTTCTGAATAATCAAATGGATCAGTGGAACATTCCAAGCGGATGTATTAGCCAGTAAGAGGTCCGAAACTCTTAGATCTTGCACTACCAAATTGTCTGAGCTATAGGTTGGTTTTGGCACCATAGAGGGGACCCACGGGTCATGCCAGACTGGAGTATTACTACCCGTGCCTATTGTGCGGCGCATTCCTAGCAGCAATAAAAGTTTTGACTTAATAATACTCCGCCAACCGTAAGATGGTCTAGAAGCGTGAGCTGGCTGAAGGACATCACCAGTCTTAAAGTACCGGTCCTTCAACGTTCGGGCAATGAGAGACTCTGGACGTGAATATAGCCGCCATAATTGTTTTGCCAAGAGTGCTTGGTTAAACACATGTAGGTTACGGAAACCTAAACCCCCTCTACTTTTGGGGAGACATAATTTTTGCCATGCGACCCAATGGATACCAGTGGACTTCCCTGAGGAGCTCCACCAATATGCGGCAATTGCACTTGTTAGTTTCCGGAGAAACGTCAACGGAAGTCGGAAACAAGACATGACATAAGTTGGTAGTGCTTGTGCTACTGATTTTAGGAGAATTTCTTTTCCACCCTTAGAAAGAAATCGAGAGGACCAACCATTGATTCGATTTTTAAGACGATCACGAACATATGCGAAAATTTTCGCTTTCGAACCTTGTAATTGTTCGGGGATACCCAGATATTTCCCATTACCGCCCTCCGAGTATATACCCAGGCGTCACTTTAATAGTAAACGATTCTGCTCAGGAAACTTTGCCCCGAATAAAATTGTTGACTTTTCAAGATTAATACATTGGCCTGAGGCTCGTTCATACAACTGTAGAACATTTGCAATAGTTTTACATTGCGCCAAAGTGGCCTCACAGAAGAACAGACTATCATCAGCAAAAAGGAGATGTGTAAGCGGGGGGGGGGACCTCTTGGCTAGCCGGATTCCATGCAGCCGTCCAGCTGCTTCCTGCTTACGTAGATTGGCAATTAACACCTCCGTGCAAAGGATAAATAAATAAGGCGATAGAGGATCTCCTTGTCTTAAACCTCGGGTGGGGACTATCCTTCCCTTCGGGGAACCATTGATCAAAACACTATAGGTAACAGTAGTGACGCAAGACATGATCCATTGTATCCAAATAGCATTGAAACCAAGGCGTTCCATCAACTGTCATAAGAAAGGCCATTCCACAGGGTCATAGGCTTTACTCATGTCAGTCTTAATTGCCATGAAGCCTTTTTTACAGCTGTACTGCGTTCTTAGAGCATGGAATGCTTCTTGGGCTAAAAGGACATTATCCGTAATGGATCGTCCAGCAACAAAAGCTAATTGTGTTTCCAAGATAAGATGAGGCAGTACTTTCCTAAGGCGTTGGCAGAGCACTTTCGAGAGGATTTTATAGCTCACATTGCATAAGCTAATGGGTCTGAATTCCTTCATACCTTGTGGTCGATCTGTCTTTGGAATGAGACAGATATTTGTCGTGTTTATGGTAACGTCCATATGACCACGTAGCATAAAGAGTTGGATCATTTTTGTTATATGAGGACCCACTATATGCCAATAGCGTTGGTAAAATAAAGCTGTTAGTCCATCTGGACCTTGGGCTTTTTCCGGTCCCATTGTAAATAAAGCCGCTTTGACTTCCTCTATCGTAACTGGGGCGATTATCCGGGAATTCATTTCCGGAGTCACACAGGGTGTCAGAGGAATTAGAGCCTCTTGTATATGAGTGGTGGAGGTAGCAGTAAACAACGATTGGAAATACGAGGTAGCTTCGTGGATAATTTCCTCCTCTTTGTCGACCCAAACGCCTGAGTCTGTCTTAAGACCGATTATACGATTACGCGCCCGTTGGAGTTTTGTACTAGCATGAAAAAACTCGTATTTTTATCCCCTTCCTGTAACCACTAAACACGGCTTTTCTGTGTCCAGTATAACTCCTCTGCTGCCATAGCAGTGCGAAGATCATTTGTTAACCGTGGAATATCATGTACAAAGGCATCATCAGAATAAGCCCGATCCATACGCTTTTTTTAAATCCATCACTAACTCGCCTGAGTTCTGGAAGTCCTTATGTCACCATCTCGAAATCGCACCATGACAGGACTTAATTCGAGAGCTGATACTTGTGCTCCCATCCGGCACCGTGGCTGTCCAACCAGCACGTATAATATTCTCAAATTTCGGATTTTCGACCCATCTTTTATCAAACCGAAACTATTTTCCTCCAGTAAAACGTTTCTTACATACCCGTAACAGAACGGGACGATGATCGGAGCCCTGAAAACTCAAATATTCGATATAAGAATGGGAGAATTAGTCATACCATTCTTCATTCCCCATTCCTCGATCTAAACGACAACGAACATCCCCATTATCAAATCTCAATTCTCGGGAGAAATAGATTTTTTTCGGCACTCCATAGTGATGAGGACATGACCACCATCAACATCACATTCCATTACTTCACCCAGATCGGATCCGACAGTTCTGAGCGTTTCCTCTGCCCGGTAAAACTCCAGAACCCCTTTCAGACGGATCCAAATCAGAGTCTGAGAAGGAAAGTCACGATGGATTGTCGGAGCCCACTTTTCTAATGGCACAAACCAACCATCGAAATGGTAAGGCCGTCCATCTAACACCTTTT
Organism: Iberis pinnata; assembly: GCA_900406425.1. Taxonomy (NCBI): domain Eukaryota; kingdom Viridiplantae; phylum Streptophyta; class Magnoliopsida; order Brassicales; family Brassicaceae; genus Iberis; species Iberis pinnata. The sequence goes on from OVBE01017890.1 coordinate 4,624, forward strand.
TCAGATCTTCCTCTTTTAGGAATTTGAAGTGGAATTTTCCACCATCGAGTTCATAACCTTGAACAGGTCCTTTACACCGCCAAATCGAAGGAAACAGTGACAGAATAGTCTTCAATTTAGGAACCTAAGTCCCGGGATTAAGCACCTTACCTACCAACATGCGTTCATAACGCTTCAGGTACACCGAGTTATCAAAGGCAGGGACATCCAATGGTTGAGGCTTCTCCTTGTCACCATCTTTACGGAGCAGAGATGATTGTGGTGCCATTTTGAAAGTAAGAGAAAACAAAAAGAAAGCACAAACCAATAAAAGAGAAAACAGAGAATGAAAATACCGAAGGTATCTTCTCTGCCTAAATAACAATTCTCTCCAAGGTGAGATAAGGAAACTAGATTTTGTTGTGATATCAGAGATAATAAATCGTAATTTTTCCGCAGGCGTTAGAGCGGGATCAGAATCATTAGAGGATATCATTGGATCCTTTAAATCACAGAGAAAATTGGGCAAATCTCTACTATAATTAAGCGTGAAAAATTTGAGAAAACAAGGAAAGGGAAGTTTGCCAGATCTGATTTGGCAAGAGATAGAGAAAAGGCACTTCAACCGGAAGGAAGTGAAGAAAGTCGGCCTTAAACGCCGCCAGTGAGGCATAGGACAGCCGTTACCGGTGATGAATTCAAATACAAGGAAAATAAATCATACTCCTTGGTGTAATCTTAATAAGTAGCATTACTTAATTACCAAATATTATTAATATTCAACTAGAAATACACCAAGGAATATTAATAACATTTGGTAATTAAGTAATGCTACTTATTTGAACACTAGAATTAAAAACATTCTTTAAGATTTTGAATCAACTTTTGATTAATTATTAAGTAATCTAAAACATCAATTAATATATAAATAAATTTAAAATAAGCGAAACTGTAGAAAAACCATTAACGTATATAAAAAAAATATTGTATAAAAAAAATATATATAAAATAGTACTACGATGGTTCAAATAATAATTATCTTTAAAGAACTGAATAAAAACAAAGCTAAAGAACACTTATCTCTCAATAAGCAGATGCAACTCACATGATATAAAAAAATTGAAGAACAACAGTGAAAAGAAAGAGTTTTTACTTATCACAAATATGAAAGTGTTTGCATTGGCTACAAACACCAAATCTGCTCAAAGTAGAAGTATAAATCAATTTTGAAATTGACCCGGTTGAATAATAATCATTTCGCCTTCGCCATTGTTATCTACAATTCATATTCAAATTTGACGTATAAATAAAATGTATAAGCAAAATCAAAAGATTATGATAAGAATTAGTGTTATACCTTCCTCATCAAACGTGTAACCAAATATCCATGACCGAATACAAAGCAAAGCTTGGACGTGTTTAGGAAAAATCCGACTTCGATATTTGTTTATCACATGAGATCCAATACTAAAAGAAGATTCGGAAGCCATAGTAGTGACAGGAATATTAAGCACGTCCATTGCTATGTATGTTAACGCACCAAAATGATGTTTGTTTTCATTCCAATATTGCAAAACATTCAAATTAGGATGGCTTCTCATCTCTAATTTTGGATCCTCTAGATACATATCCAAAGCTGATATTATCTAAATCAAACAAATCCTGAGTCATTTTGAAAAAAAATGTTAGCATATTAAACAATATGTGTCTCGGTAAACTATATAAATCATCTAAATCCAATTCTCACCAAGTAGAGTATCTAAAAATGTTAGCATATAAAACAATAAGTCTCTCTATAAACTGTATAAATCATCTAAATCCTATTCTCAAGCTTTAATTTAAATTTTTCCTTCTCCCAAGTTTTAATCACATCTGCTGCAACGGTGTTTATAGTATAACACTGGTAGTCAGGTTTAAATAACTAAGATAATCCCTAAGCTCCTCAGATTCAACAACAAGAAAAGGAAGGTTATGTCGAATAATTACCCGATTGAACTTTTCTCTAGCAACTTTATCATTGATCTTTGTTAATTTTCTTTTAACATCCAAACTCTTTAAACATTTCTCATAATGGAATTTCAAAGTAGATGTTCAACTACTTGGCAACCATAAATAGTTCTTTGGTTATTTTTTACGGTATGCTCTTTCTTCACCATTTTCATCTTTTTAAATGTAAAATAATTTCAGAAACTTGATTTCTTATATCTTTTTGAGTGATATGAAGAACTTACTAGAATTCCAGATTGTGAAGCACTTGTTGATGATTGTCCAACACCACCACTACTTGGAGCATGTTGTTTTTCGTTTTCCATCACTTTAGAATGGAAATATTTAAAATGTTATTGACATGTGTCTCTTAATTAATACCATGTCAACAATAGTTTATTACCTGAGTTACTATCGCCTAGACAGTGACAAAAATTTGATCGATCACCGGAGAAGAACTCTGTTTCGGACCAATTCTTTTCGCCGAAAGTGTGCGTCAACTTCCACCAACAGTCTCTAATGAACCTTTATTAACTCTAATGAAGTTGAAATCTTTTGAACAAAAAAAGGATCAACAATCAACAAAACAAGTAACAAGACATGTAATTGTGTTTTTGTGTAGATCTGATAATCGATGAAGCAAAACCACGTTTTAAAATAGATACAATCAAATAAATCCCCATCTCTCTTCACATGTTCATTGAATCGAATCTCTTCTCATTTCTTCTTTTGTTTTGTTGGAATTAGATAAAATCAAAGGGCCAACGAAAGTGTCTATACACTCCACCACCACAACATTCATTTTCTTATTATAGCTCACACCACTCTATCTTCTTCTCTCTCTAAATATCCAAAAATTAAACAGCAAAGATAAAATGAATAAGAGACGAGAACTAAGGTATCTTGTTGTGAGAGATGGAACTTACTCAAGCCTTGGGGAAAATGAAGCAGATCGGCTTTTGCTCAGGCTTCAAATCGATTGAAGAGGAGTGAAAGAGATTTGATGGAATTTTTTTTTATGACTAAATTTTTTTTCCAAGAAAAAAAAACTTTATTAATTTTCACTGTAATGAATTAAATTTAAAAAATAATAAATTAAATTGTGTTGGTCTGGTTATGGATAACTCAATCCATTTTAACCCAATTCAATAAATCCATTAACCTAATAGACCTATAAAACTATTAGAACCCAAAACTTGAACTCATTTGGATATATGGATTGGTTTGGGTTAAATTGACCCACGGTCGGCCCTGCGCATAAGAAAATGTTTCATTGGCCTATAGCTCATATCTTATAAGTATGTCCCTATATAAAATAACCCCTCCCCCCGCCCCCTCAAAAAAAAAACTTATAATTATATATATATATATATATATAGATGAAATGGTAACCTCAACTTTTGTAATTTTGTTTCAAGCTCCCAAAATTTCAGGGCCGGCTCTAGATTGACCCAAGAACATTAATCTATTTTGACACTTATACTTAAAAGTAGTAACGGACTTCATAACATAAATTTTTTTGGTCACATTCATCTTTATACCACCACATGCATAACTTAAAAAGATATATAAAAAATATTTTAAATTTTCAAAAAATTAAAATATAATTTAATTTATGAACTTGATAATAAATTTAATATTAGAAACTTTAACATGATAAAAATAAAATATAGTTTTAGTTTTTAATAATTAAAAAAATTTGTTAATAATATTTTTAATTTTCAGTATACTACAAAATAGACTTAAATTATATAATATATTTAAATTTAAATTATTAATATAATTTTTTAAAAAATTAAATGATAATATTTTATTATTCAACTTATATCGTGTACATCTATCTATTCTATTAAAATTGAAGACATTTTTGAAAAAACCTTATGATGATGTGGTATATTACAATGAATGTCATTGTAATTTAATATTTCAAAGCACAAACAAAAAAATCGATTTAAGGGCAAATTGGTCAGAACAAATTAAGAGGCGCGCGGATCCAAGGGCTGGGTCAGGTTTGACCTGGAATTTATTTGGAGGTCGAGGGTTTGATCCACCAATTTATAATTTTCAGATTTTCTGATCGACATTTTTGTATATTAATAGTTGTTGGCATTCAAAATAACAATAATATGAATAAGTGCAGATGGTCCAAGCTTTCTAATATGCACATGTGGTTTTGAGTTCAATCCACATGATTGCACTGTTATTTAAAATTTTCAGATTTTATTGATTTTAATATTAAAAGATATTACTAAATATTAACATTCGATTTAATAATCTATCCGATTTATTACTTTAATTTTTTATAATTTTATAGATTTTAAAAGATTTAAATACAAATTTAATAGTATAAATTTTAAATTTTCAAAATATAATGATAAAACTGAAAGAAATAAAATAATAATTATTATTTATAATTTTTAATGCACTTATTTTTAAGAAAATTACAATTAACCAATAAAATATTTTTTGAAAAACCTAATTTTGATAATGTTTCAAAAGTAAATTCATCTAGATTTTATTAATATAATATACAAGAAAAAATACATTTATAATCGAATATTATCTTAACAAAACTTTAACTTTTAAGATACATATTAAATAAATTTGACATCTAATTTGGTTAGAATTACTATATATTTTCCTAAAAATTAAAAAAGATTAAATGGAAATTTGCGAATTTTTAGGTAACAAATTTTTAGATTTTAAAATCAATCAATCCAAACTTCCATTTATAAAAATACGAAAAATATTTTAATATATAATGTTGTTATATTTAATATATAAAAAATAAAATCAAGGGCCCGCTATTTCTTAAATTATTTGGATAAGAAAATTTCAAAGTTTGCAACAAATTATTATAATATTTCAATAATATATATTTCCATTTAAAATGTTTTAATAATATATATTTGCATTTAAAAGTCCACATATTATAAAATATCTAATATAATATTTGATCAGTACTTTTGGTAATCATATATTCAAGAATCTTAATTTCCAAACATAGTTTATAGGTTTTTCCATAAAAACTGCTATATATATTATTAATTGCCTAAATACATGACTAATATATTTATACATTTAATATATATAATCTTGATTGCTAATTTGTAGGTAACAAAATTAAACTATAGAGGATATACGTTAGTGGTAACAAAATTTTACTATAACTTTTGAGTTAAGTACATTGTATTATGCTGAGTTAAAAATTGATATTCTGTAAAAATTCAAGTATTAATTAGTTTTTAAGTGAAAATATTTTAAATTATAATTTCTCATCATTTTAAGTGAAAATATTCTGTAATATTTTAAATTAAAGTATTTCTTAATTATTCGAATTGCGGCTTCAATGATTTGCTAGAATCTTGATTTGACAAATTGATATTATGTAAAAGTTCAAATTAAAGTATTTCCTATTTATTCAAATAATATAAGTTTGCATTTAAAATAAGATCATCAAAAATATTTTTGTTAACAATTAATTGAGAATATCATAACATATCTAAACTTTTTCTATATATATAGGTCATCAGTATGAGACTTCAATCTATTCCCCATATAAACTTTTTATAATTTTTCTAAACCCATCGAACTTCTGTTCAAGTTTCTATTGTTTCATATATATATATATATATATATATATATAT
>OVBE01017891.1:0-10234 GCA_900406425.1 Iberis pinnata
ATTTCATGGGACCGTTCCCGAATTCTCATGGAAACTGCTACATATTAGTTGCAGTAGTATATGTCTCAAAGTGGGTGGAAGCCGTTTCTAGTCCCACCAATGATGCAAAGGTAGTCTTGAAGATGTTTAAAAGCATCATATTCCNCTGAGGTTTGGGATACCGAGAGTAGTCATTAGCAATGGTGGATCGCATTTCATCAATAAAGTCTTTGAGAGCTTACTGAAGAATCACGGGGTTAAGCACAAGGTAGCTACATCATAGCATCCTCAAACAAGTGGCCAAGTAGAAGTTTCTAATAGACAAATCAAGGCTATCTTGGAGAAAACGGTTGGAACTACAAGGAAAGACTGGTCCATCAAGCTTGATGATGCCTATGGGCGTATAGAACCGCTTTCAAGAATCCATTGGGGACTACTCCATTCAATCTCCTCTACGGTAAATCCTGCCATCTCCCTGTAGAGTTGGAGTACAAAGCTATGTGGGCAGTGAAGTTGCTAAACTTTGATATTAAGAATGCCAAGGAGAAAAGGGAAATTCAACTCGAGGAACTAGACGAGATTAGGCTTGAAGCCTATGAAAATGCAAGAATCTACAAGGAGAAGACTAAAGTCTTCCATGATAAAAAGATTATCAACAAAGAGCTGGAAGTTGGTGATCAAGTCTTTCTTTTTAATTCAAGATTGAAGCTTTTTCCGGGAAAGTTGAAGTCAAGATGGTCTGGACCATTCAAGATCAAGGAAATCCGTCCCTATGGAGCTATAGTGCTAAGCAAAAAAAGCGGGAAGGAGTTTACCGTCAATGGACAAAGAGTGAAGCGGTATTCAGCGAATGAAGTTGTTACCGGAAGAGATTCAGTGTCTCTTTCTGAACCACCGCGAGCCTAAACAACGGCAAAGTCAAGCTTAGTGACTTTAAACAAGCGCACTTGAGAGGCAGTCTTATGTTATCCTTTGTATATATCCTTTGATTTACTTCGTTTTTATGTTTTTAATTGTGTTTTCAAATGATTAACCTCTATAATTGATGTGATGAGTGTTAAGACCCAGGTATTTGACTTGGTGGGAATAAACAAGGAGAAAATGGGTAAAGGCGAAAAATAGGACCAATATATCGGCCAAACTGGCTGGTACATGTGGCCGATACATCAGTATCGGACAACATGTACCGGTTGGTCCAACCGGTACTGAAGAGGAGGCATATCGGGGGAGATCGACCGATACATTGTGGCCAATATCTATGTATCGGGCCACATGTATCGGTCAAATGGACCGATACAAAACGTAAAGAAATTCCCCCGGGCTAAATGAACCAATACACTCGAGCTGATACAAGTGTATCGACAGGTAAGTATCGGCTTGTATCGGCCGATACGTTTTACAAAGAAAACGTACCGGTCAATCCGACCGGTACGAGTGACCGAGACGGGCTGGGATTTTTGATTTTTTGGTTTTAAAATCTGGTTTTCACTCGATTATTCTCCGGTTTAACCCGGTTTATGTCCAATTTTTATCACAAAAATCACTTCTTCTCCTCTTTTTCCATCGACATAAACACCTAAGAGATAAACCTCTCAACTTCATCTTCATCTTCTTCATTGTTTCAACTCAAATCTCTTGAAAAAATTGTTTTTAAACTCGATTTCTACAAAGCTTTAGAGTAATCCCTGCTCCTTTCCACCTCATTCAACCTAAGGTATGATTCTAAACTCCAAATTTTCGGATTCACTATTCACCCAAGAGAGAAAACTTACTTTTCTCATGATTTATGGTTGATTTTGCCTTTCTAGGGTTAGATTATCAATGGGTAATGGTTGTTTGATGAATTTGGTTGTAGATTAGGCTCCAATTTGACAAAATTTTAGGATTTTGATGATTAGGGTTCTTGAGAATAGTTGTAGAAAAAGTCTGGGGGAAAGGCTTGATTGTGGTTTCTAGGCTTCCTAAAGAGTGTTAACATGCTTAATCATGTGGTTTATTCGATATTCAAGTTGTTTACATCATTATTTTCATTAATTTTTCTAACTTGAAAATTGTATGGAATTAGCATAAGAATTTGAGTTTGAGTTGGTTTGAGTGGATGTGGAACTATGCCATTGATTGTTGCATGAATTGGAATTGAGAATGGTTTTTAATGTATTGGTTTAAACACCAATGTATGGAAACTAAGTCTCTTTTGATGGTTTTGTAGGTGCATAATGTCTACCCGACAATACCCTCGGAAAGAAAAAAGGCAAGAAGTTAGCAAAGCCAAAGACAAAACTGGATAAAATGGTCCCACCGATTGTGAGGAGTTCTGGTGGACCGGTCATTCGAGACAATCTCGAATGGACTGAGAAAATGTGTGCTCGAACTCGTCCATGCCAACCACTTTAGGAAGATTCGTTGGACGAAGAAGTACCCGACCAAGAAGAAGAGATTGAGTCGGGTTCCGAGCAAGAAGAAGAAGAATTACATGATTTTGGTCCGCCGCTTACCAAGAAGAGGCACCATGGAGAAAGTGGATCGAAAGAACCGTCTATCCGGGATAGGTTCAATCGAATGATGAAGATGGCTTTTGTCTCAACCAATTTTCTCGATGTTGAAACACTATCAACTTTGGGCATTGAGGATGATGTCCGGGAAATTATGCGGGGAATGGATATCGAGTTAATGCTTGGAGTGAAGCATGAGGGTTACCAGCGCAACACATGTTTGTTTTTAGCCTCGCTGGAGGTTGATTGGCGTAACCGGTTGATAAAGTTCTTGGGTTGGAGACAAAGACAATATCGGTAATCTTTCGATGAGCTTGAGGAGATTTACGGGTTCTCGGCGAAAGGGAAGAAGACATGTGTTAAATTTCAAAAGGAAACAAACCTGTGCTGGAGAACGATTGGTTTGGAGAGGTTCTTTGCTGGAAGAACAAAGAGTGCAGATATACGCCATCCGGCGGTTCGATATGTGCACAAAATTCTCACACATTCTATCTTTGCTAGGAAAGAAGTTGGTTCTATCTTTGTCGAAAACTATTATAGAGAAGAGAACTATTTTGCAAATTTGGATGAGGATCGTCCGAGTCCACTGAAGATGTTCTTGAACCATTTGTTGGGGATTCAAGAATGGGCATGCAAATGCAGAGACAAGTCACCTCAGATAACTATCGGTGGTTGGATTACACCAATATTCAAGAGGTACAAGCTTAAGTGCGAACCAAAGAGTAAAGAACCGAGTCTCATGGATGTTCACTATCTCGATCGTCTTGGGTTTTTAGCTGGGAAACATGAGGACAAGTTCGCCTACAGGTACTACCCAAGACATGGAGAAGTCCGAACCGCCTTGCTACCTAACCAGGAGATTACTCGCTTGGAAAAAAGCCAAGACAACATACGGTTCCAACCCGCACCTAGAGACTATTACGATTCGGTTGCTGGACCGCCACTAGAATCGATTGCGGTTACCAAGAAAAGAGCAACTAGAGCTACGAGCCCCCCTCATCATCGCCCAACTTATGAATTTGAGGAACGTACGGTTTATGGTCACGCTTGATACTACCAACCGCTCCCTAACCACCCGCTTCAACCGGGTCTGTTAAGGGACATCTATTCGGCTCATCACAATTTGAGCCACTGGAGCAAATACCAAGACCGCACTCTGAAGAAGGTAGTTGTCGAGCTTCGAAGCTTGAAGAAACTAGTGAAGAAGGGTTTCAGTTGTGCGAGTTGTGGATCTCACAATACCGTCGACCCTCAAGGACCGAGGCGTTTAGACTTAGTTGTTCGAGAAGAGGGATCTTCCACCGGGACACAACCATCTGAGAGTGAGACCCAACTCATGCGCCGTCCATCACGCCCACATCCACACCCGCAAAGGTACAAGCGTCAACCTCCTCCACCTACTTCCGAAAAAGAATCCCCTACTTTCTCTTCGGATGATTACGGGGACAACAACGGTTCTGACCATTACTAGGTACATATGTTCTCCTTTGTAAATATCGCATTTAGTTTCGATTTCTTTTTCCTTTTTGTCCCTTTCTCCAACTTCTATTACACACAGGGACCGTGTGATTTAAGTTTGGGGGAGGGACCGTAGCTAATATAGTTTCGATTTCTTTTCTTATCATGCATCATTTGCATTGTAGATAGTTAAAGTTTTCAAAAAACCAAAAAAATCGAAAAATTTATAATTTTAAAAAACAATGCATTTAGTTCCATTTTGTTTAGATTGCATCATATGCATAGGAAATTGGTGATGAAAATGCCTTGTAAGTATGTTTCTTTGCTAGTTGAATTCATTGCCCAAGTTATTAGTTGTCTATTGCTAGCTAGTCGAATCCGAACTAAGATTGAACCTTGCTTGGAATATGGATTTGTATGATCTTTGCCTTTCGGAAGCATGCTTTGATTTGAAATTCATCTCTATCTATTAGAACATTAATTTGATTGCTAATTATCATGTCTATGCATTGGATTTGGACTTGTGGATAGAATACACATATTTCGACTATCTTATTCGATTTTTACCTCTTGTTAGTCCAAGTAGTTTCCCTACCTTAAACCAACCTTCTTTCAAGCCATAATTTGGGATTTAGATTGCCGGTTCTATCATGGTTGAAAAAGGGAAAAAGAATGTTTTAAAAAGCTTAGGAGAGGATCAAAGAAAAAAAAGAAATGGAATTGCTTAGTAAAGGATTGGGAAAAGAAAAGAAAAAGCAAATAAAAGGGTACGACTTGGTGCAAAAGCGATTAAAAAAGAAAAAGAGAAAGCCTTAAGCCCTTGGAGTTAGTAGAACAACCAATCCACTATGTTAGGAAAAGAAGTAAATCCTCCTTCTAAGTTTATGATCGAAAAGAGTTTGAATGGAAAAGGGTAGAAAATTAGGATGGGTATTTTGGCGGTAAAAGGGTAGATTAGGATTCTTCTCCATGTTATTTATGCAAAGATTTGAGCTTTTGGGTATTGGGTAGATGGAATCCTATTCTTGTATACATCCATGTGTTCTCACCTTTAGCATTCTACTAAAGCTCTTTTCCTTTTTGAGTGATCCTTGTTTTGAATTGAAAAACCGCGGCAAAGAGAGATCATTTTTGTCTCTTAACCCAGTCCCTGAACCAAATAAGTCCATTGATTGTGCATAGCTTGATTCACGGTTTCTATTTGAATGAATGTTAAAGAGATGAATGCATGTGGAAATTAGGATCGATCTCGATTAAGTTGTGATGAGTAAGACTAAGATTTTTAAGTAGGACTAGATTTGTTCGCACTTTAGAACTAGTAACTTGGACGATGATTTCACCTATTTTAGAAGCATACTTTGTTTCTGAGGTTTCCGTTTTTAAACCTCTTCCACTTACTATCCTTCGCGGTTTGCTTGAGGACAAGCAAAGGACAAGTTTGGGGGAGTTGATGTATTGTGTTTTTATCCACTTTAGGCATCGATTTAGTTCTTGTTTTGGTTAGTTTCATTTGCATTTAGAATAGTTTAGGTTGCATTTTGCATTCTATTGCATATTTTAGGTACCTAAGGAAGATGGAGCTTGACCGAGTCAAAACCGAGGGAAAAGAAGTCAAAAGAAGCTGAAGAAGCTAAACCGGACATGGTATCGGCCACATGTATCGGTCAAATAGACCGATACCTGTCACGAGGGCCAAAAACCGGTACATTTCAACCGATACACCCGTACTGGTTGAGGTGTATCGGTTGGAATGAACCGATATCAGATGCACGCAAGAAGTACCGGGCAGAAGCTACCGGTACACCTGGCCCGGTACAGGTGTACCGGCTATCAAGTATCGGACTAGCTTGACCGGTACCAATATCGACCAACCCTACCGGTTGTACCGGCCGATATTGGGTACTAAAAGAGAAAAAAATCTTGTTTTAAAAACACTTGAAAAAGACCTAAGTTTCATTCTATCTTTTATCTAAGAACTTTCTCTGTAAAAAATTTGGTCTACCTTTTTAATCTATTTTGATTTCAGTATTCAATTTCTTATCTTAATTCTTGTTATTCGATTTCTTACATGGGAAAACATAATTCTAACATGAGAATCTGTGTTTTCTTCATGGGTTGTGAGTAGTGTCATTAAGAAAATGGGCTACGTAGATTAGGGTGATTTGATGGCGAATCTAGATGTTTAGGTTTTACAATCCTTAAGTCTTCATACAATAGATGTTCTTAATGCTAGGTTTAACCTGATCAATTGAATCTAGATCATAGGAAAATTATCGCTCGAAAGGTGTTCGATAGAATTCCTGAATCAATCTTTGTATGCTAAATCAGGCCTAGCCAAGAGATTGTGTTAGTTAGTTTAGTGGTTGAGTATAGATTAGACCATAATGTTTCTTAATCTTGCTGATTAGTCAAGAGATTGTATTAGTCGCATGTTTAGGAAAAGGATTAGTACCACGAGAGTGGATTAATCTATAAATGGGAGTCTTAGACAAGGATTAGCAGTTAAATGTCAGCATAGAGCATCTTAGGAAGTCATTGATCACCCGAGTCTTTGCCTTAGCCCGTTTGTTTAGCCTTTTTATTATAGCATTCTTCGTTTTACATTAAATCTCGTTTTCAATAATTGAACGTTTTATTCGATAATCACAATCAACTTTTAATCGTTTAGACTGAACGTAATTCTCATAAGAACTAATTAGTTAATTGCATCTTGAACTGGAATTGACACCTAAATACTACATCGAAGGTCAAGTAGTTTAGGATTACTTGCTAGATAGGAGTAAAAACGTGTTTATCATCCTCAGCTTCACATCACGGATGATGGGAGGTGTCAATTCCTGCATTTAGATTATTTCAGAATGCAAAGGACGAGTTCTTTTGCTGGATTATTCAGCAGGTCCAATTCCCCGATGGATACGCATCTAATTTGCGAAATTGTATTGATATCAGAGAAGGCAAGTTCATTGGTATGAAAAGTCATGATTGTCACGTGGTGATGCAACGCCTTCTCCCTTTTGCTTTTGAGCATCTCCTTCCAACAGATGTTCACGAAGCTATTGCAGGTATTAATTTATTTATTTTTGTGCAAGTTTGTTATATGCTTGAATTATTGATTATTTATAACGTTTTCTCAAATTTCAGCGGTTGGAGCATTTTTCGGGATATTAGCCGAAGGACACTTACCGTGGATGGTATTTCCACATTAGAGAGGAATATACCAAAGATCATGTGCGATTTGGAGAAGATTTTCCCACCGTCATTCTTCGATGTTATGAAACATCTAACCGTCCACCTTCCTTGTGAAGCATCACTAGGTGGACCGATTCAATATCGGTGGATGTACCCTTTCGAGAGGTATATGTTTCACTTGAATAAGAAGGTCAAAAATCTTAGCAGAGTAGAAGGTTCTATTATCGCACAGAGCATCAACGAAGAAGCTGCAAATTTTGCAGAATATTATTTTCCGACAAGTGTTCATACGAAAAGCCGAAGAACTTCTCGACATGATGACGGTGGATAACATCCTATGTATCCTGCTTACGTCCCAAGTGTTTTTCGGAAAATTGGACGACTAAGCGGAAAAGAAAAGACTCGCCAACTTATGGAGCAGGAATGGAGACATTTACATACATATATCCTCACTAACTATGAAGATATGTTAGAGTATGAAAGGTAAATTGACTTGCAAACATTACTTTTTTTAGATTGTGGGCTATAACTTTTATATCTTATAACCTTGTAGGATATACTTGGCGATGGTTCGTGGTAACTTTCCGGATAAATCTGAAGTCGAAGTAGATGCTCTTAAACAGGAAGAGTACTACAAGTGGCTACAATACTTTGTAAGTGTGTGATTATATGCAAATTAGTTAAACCATTTAATTTCATATGTTTCTAATTAATGTGAATTTTATATAGGTTCGAGAGGAAACAAGTATTGGTCAGCGTATTCCAACATGGTTGATCGAACTTGCGAGAGGTCCCAACAACATTGTCACGTCCTACCCAAGATATTGCACGAGAGAATTCGCTTTCAGGGTTCAAGATTTAGATAGGGGGAGGACAACATTAGACCATGGTATATCGTCTACCTCTGGAGACCTTGTGTATTACGGCATCCTTTGAGAGATATTGGAGGTCCGTTACCTAGGGATGTTGAACTTGAGATATGTAGTCTTCATGTGTGATTAATATGATCCAACTGATGGTAGAGGTGTCAACGTAAACAACTTTGGCGTGACTTTGATCAATTCACGTAGGAGACTTGGAAAATATGATCCTTTCATCCTCGCCACACAAGCGGATCAGGTATAATCTTGGTATTTGAAAAAATATTTTAATTGAAAAATGTTTAACATATATATTCAACAATTGTGCAGATATCTTACATCACGTACCCACGCATTACAGCTAGGAACAATCCTTGGATAGTGGTAGCGCAAATAAACCCCATGCTAATGATAGAAGGCGTTTATGAAAATAGCCCGTTACAACCAATTGGCAATGGTTCACTAGCTGAGATTCAACATTCTATGGAAGTCAATCGTGTGGTCGACTTCAACAGATTCAGTGATTTAACTGTTGGTATATATGACGTGAACTACGAGTCCGATAACGAATTTGAAGATGATACAGATTCTACTCCATCCGATTATTCATGAGCATCCGAGTAGATTTTTTAATGGATTTATTATTTTAATAATTTTTTGTTTTGAGAGATATTTTTGAATAGTTTTAACTTTATGCATATTATTGAATATTTTTAACTTTATGCATATTTCAGAATATTTTTAACCCCAAAACACATGTTTTAAAACCATGTTTACATACCATATTCAAGTGAAAAAGCACTAATATCCAAAAACCTGATAGATAGAAAGTTTTGACTTTTATAGTTCACAAAAGAAAAAGTTTTGATTTTTTAGAGGAAAGAGCATAGACTTTTAGAGAGGGAAACTTGAAAAGTATTGGATTTGGGGTTTGGGGTTTGATTTTTTTTTTTTTTAAACAAATCGATGGATTATCGACGGATAGGGCATATCTCTCGATAATTTGAAAAAAATTTGAAACCTCAAACCCCAAAACACATGTTTAAAATTTTCAAACCCCAAACATATACAAGGATTATAAATGATGGCTTGATTCATGTTTCATACAATAAAACAAAATTAAGTCAAAGTGACGTTTACGACATTTCACTAAACATGTTAAAGCCGCAAGTGTTTTATAACTTATAAGATGATCATCGGTAAATTTTGGAAGAAAAAATAGGTTTTCAATTATATCTTACTACGATGCATTATAACAGTTAATGTGTTATCATTACGGAAATGTCTACAACGGAAATCCTAAACTAAATCTTATACGAATCCCGAACCCTAAACCGTAGATATTTTGAAAACCAACGGATTATCGACGGAATTTTTAAAGATTTTAAAAAACTCGTCGATTCCGTCAACACAGTCAACATGAAAGCCGTCGAAAATCCGTTGATTTTTGTCGAAAATTCTACCGCGTTTTTTTTCCCCAAAATTTTTGTAATCTGCAAAATTTGATATTTTTCAAAATCGACGACCCGGTCCGTCGATTTTTTTGCTTATTAAAAAAACAGAAGCTCTTCTTCTTCCATATTTCCACGTGAACAAGGTGATTTTGGAGGAGAGAAGAACTTCATAAATCCGTTTTTTAGCCAACAATGGGTGAAAGAAGCTCAATGTAGTTTCCCTAACTCCTTTTAAGCTTATTGTGTTGATTTGGTAGCATTTGAACTGTTAGTTTAGGGTTTTTAGAAACTTGAGAGATTTTGGTAAAAATTGGTGCTTTTGATGGATTTATGATTGTTTAGTGGATGTATAATTGTTTGATTGAGTTTGATTTGTATTGTGGATTGAAAAATTTGATGAATTTAGGAATGTTATGTGTTTAGAAAGTTAGGAATTTTGGGAAATTTTGATTTTGTTGATGAATTTAGGAATGTTAGGGTTTTTAGAAAGTTTAAGAATTTAATGAATTTTGTAAACTTTTGATGGATTTAGAAATGTTAGGGGTTTTAGAAAGTTTTTGAGTTTAATGATTTTTGTAAAAATTTTGAGAATTTTATAAAATTTGGAATGTAAATTTAGATGGAATTTAACAAATTTTGTGTTTTTAGAAAGTTTTATAGAATTTAAGAGTTTTTTTTAAATGTTGTGTTTTGTGTTTTAAGGGTTTTTTAAGAAATTTTGTTAATTTTTTTGGAATTTTAAAAATTGTGTTTTTATAAAGTTTTGTAAATGAAATTATATTAAATATAAAATATAAATTAT
>OVBE01017892.1:0-10234 GCA_900406425.1 Iberis pinnata
TAATTTATATACTCTTTTAAACTCTTTTAAACACCTGTTTTAAACACCTTTTAAACTGTTTTAAATTGTTTTAAACTGTTTTAAACACCTGTTTTAAACACCTTTTAAACTCTTTTAAACTGAAATGTTATACTGTTTATACTCTTTAGAAAATAATATATATACTGTTTTATACTCTTTTAAACAGCTTTTTATACTATTTTAAACTCTTTTAAACAGCTTTTAATACTATNACAGCTTTTTTAAAATGTTTGTATAAACTGTCTTATACTCTTTTTAACATTTTGTTTAAAAAGATTTTTAAACTTTTTAAAACTATCTTAAACTCTTTTAAACTGTTTTAAACTCTTTTAAACTGAATTGTTTAAAAATTGTTTAAAATTTTTATTAGATATTTTTAAATATTGATAATTTGAAAAACACTTGCAGTTGTCATGATTATGACAGGCTTTTTTAGAAAACATGTTTTTGTTTATTCTTGGCCACAAAGGTCAAGAACATGTTTAAAATATGAGTTTTTAAAATAGTTTATTTTGTTTGCTTTCTTATAAAATATTTTAAATTTAAACACTTGTTTTAGAATAGTTTAAAAATTGTCTATACTCTTTTAAACACTTGTTTTAGAATAGTTTAAAAAATTTTATACTCTTTTAAACACTTGTTTTAGAATAGTTTAAAAATTTGCTATACTCTTCTAAACACTTGTTTTACAATAGTTTAAAAAATTTTTATACTCTTTTAAACACTTGTTTTATAATAGTTTAAAAATTTTCTATACTCTTTTAAACACTTGTTTTAAAATTTTAACAAACTCAAAGAGTATCCTGAATCACGAATGAACAAGATCTCGGGAGACATGCTATCAAAGACTGAATCGAAATCTAAGAGACACTAAGGAGTAAGGACATAAGATTATCCTGAACTTAGTTTTTGTTTGACACTAGAAGAAGCAATAACATTCCAGTTTCATGAACTAAGAACCTTAAATCTGCAATCTTTTGCTTAATGTTTAGATCCGTTTCAGTTGCAGCTTATAATCATAGAGAGAATCTTATTATAGTTGTGTTTATGTTTAAACTAGCTGTTTAAAGCCGTTTAAACTAGCTCTTTAAAGCAGTTTAAACTAGCTATTTAAAACAATATAATCAATTGTTTAAAACAGTATAAACAATTTAAACGGTATATACATTGTTAGATGACTTTATAAAAGAAGTAATAAATCTTAACAAAAACTATATTCATAGGTTTGAAGTTTAAAAAATTTTGACTTGCTGTTTAAACCAGTATAAACAATTTAAACCGGCTGTTTAAAACAGTATAAACAATTTAAACTCGCTCTTTAAAACATGATAACTTTTTTTATAGATTATGATCTTTAAACCGACTGTTTAAAAAAATATATATAAATTTAAACTAGCTGTTTATACTAGCTGTTTAAAACGGTATAAACAATTTATACTAGCTGTTTAAAGCCGTTTATACTAGCTGTTTAAAGCCGTTTAAACTAGCTGTTTAAAGCAGTATAAACAATTTAAACTACTTGTTTAAAGCCGTTTAAACTAGCTGTTTAAAGCCGTTTAAACTAGCTGTTTAAAGCCGTTTAAACTAACTGTTTAAAGCAATATAAAAAATTTAAACTAGCTGTTTAAAACATTATAAATAATTTAAACTAGTTGTTTAAAGCCGTTTAAACTAGCTGTTTAAAGCCGTTTAAACTAGCTGTTTAAAGCCTTAAACTAGCTGTTTAAAACCGTTTAAACTAGCTGTTTAAAGCCGTTTAAACTAACTGTTTAAAGCCGTATAAAAAATTTAAACTAGTTGTTTAAAACAATATAAAGAATTTAAACAAGCTGTTTAAAGCCATTTAAACTAGCTGTTTAAAAACGGTATAAAAAATTTAAACTAGCTGTTTAAAACAGTATAAACAATTTACACTAGTTGTTTAAAGCCGTTTAAACTAGCTGTTTAAAACCGTTTAAACTAGCTGTTTAAAGCTGTTTAAACTAGTTGTTTAAAGCAGTTTAAACTAGCTGTTTAAAGTAGTTTAAACTAGCTGTTTAAAGCAGTTTAAACTAGCTGTTTAAAGTAGTTTAAACTAGTTGTTTACAGCAGTATAAAAAATTTAAATTAGCTGTTTAGAACAGTATAAAAATTTTAAACTAGCTGTTTAAAGCCGTTTAAACTAGTTGTTTAAAGCCGTTTAAACTAGTTGTTTAAAGCCGTTTAAACTAGCTGCTCAAAGCCGTTTAAAGCAGTATAAACAATTTAAACTAGTTGTTTAAAGCCGTTTAAACTAAATGTTTAAAACAGTATAAAAAATTTAAACTAGCTGTTTAAAACATTATAAACAATTTAAACTAGTTGTTTAAAGCCGTTTAAACTAGCTGTTTAAAGCCGTTTAAACTAGATGTTTAAAGCCGTTTAAACTAGATGTTTAAAGCCGTTTAAACTAACTGTTTAAAGCCGTTTAAACTAACTGTTTACAGCAGTATAAAAAAATTAAACTAGTTGTTTAAAACAGTATAAAAAATTTAAACTAGCTGTTTAAGGCAGTTTAAACTAGTTGTTTAAAATGGTATAAACAATTTATTAAAACAGTATAAAAAATTTAAGCTAGTTCTTTAAAGCCATTTAAATTATCTGTTTAACATAGTATAAACAATTTAAACTAACATTTTAAATCAGTATAAACAATTTAAACTATCATCATGATATTATTGTAATACAAAAAGAATCCAACCATAGGCAAAATCTTATTGAACAAAGAGACATGAGAGTAGTTTTTTATCCAATGATGAAGATATAAAATCAATTCTCTGGTTGAGGATTGCCTTTCCACTTGAAGTTGTCAGAGTAGGACTTAACATGAAGATGACCCATCATGAGTTAGAGTAAAACAGATGGAGAAATAAATTGTTTTATAACATTATAAATACAGTTTTAGATGATTTTACAAAATAACTATTAATTTTTATAAAGACTCTCTTAGTTGCATTCTTCCCACTCCGTTAGAGTATCAAATCTCTTGAAAGCTGAAGAATAAAAAAAGCAGTTCCATTGGTCAATAAGTCTAATATGTAACTTCTCCAAGCTTAAAGCAAGTGCTGCAATGGGATATCATTGCCACCAAAGGATGATCTCATCCTAATACCAACTTTTTGTAATCTAAAGAACCAATGTCTCTGTGAAAGACACTCCACAACCTTAGCAAGAAAGAAAGTTATTACGAGCACATATCCTTAATTGTTGTATTGTATACGCCAATTAAGGTATTGAAAAAATGTATCAATGAGTGCTGGTCCTACATATGCTGCAACTGTGTAGATGAAAGCAAAGAATGCAGTCACTAGAATCTCCCATTGAGCCGAAAAGAACAGTGCTTTTATAAGCTTGAATGTGCTCCAACAAGGTACTACCACAATTATTGTATGACCAGACTTTTTTGATACAATATCAAACCAAGTAATTGGAAAAAGCCACGAATTACAGCAAACCATTAAATTAGAAACAATCACTAATTCCTTTTCAATTATCTATGTTTTATTCGACAAACATTTGTTGTTGAAGAAAGGTATTTCATCATATGCTTATTCCCTCTGTAAAACACAGAGCAGCAGAGACTTCTCTTCATCCTCGTCGGGATCTTAATCGGATCCACCTTCTTCATCCTCCAGCCTTCTCTCTCCCGTTTAGGCGTCGCCGAGTCCACCTCGCTCATCACCAGATCTGTTTCCAACGTCGCCATGGATAATTACTCGCCTCCCAAGATGACTTTTAAACAATTCAAGATCTTGTCAAAAAGAAATTTGGATTATGGAGAGAGAATTGAGCTGATTTTTTCGGCGAAGAAGGCGAAGAGTGAAAAATAAGTGAAGAAGAAAGCAGGGGTAATATGGTCTTTTCATTAAAAAAGTGGCAAAAGTGATTAAATGATTTGAAAATGGTAGAGATGAAAAAGGTACATTGAAAATGGCAAAAATGCAATTCCCCCTTCTTATTACTATATTAAATGAAATATCATTATATATTTTTACAATACATAATAGCTAATTATGAAATAAATATTTTATGATATTAATATCATGAATATAAATTCATTCATGAATTTTATATGTTATTTTTTATTTTATTTCGTTATCGATATATTATCAAATTACATATTATTTAAAACTTATTTCATTTTTGTGATATAAATAACAAGAATACATATCATTTTATTTAAAATAAAAAAGTATAACTAAATAGATAATAAATTTATTAGTCACACCATTTTTAATATAAATTTTGATATCATTTTATATATTCGATTATAGGTTTGTTGATTAATCTAATAAAAATAACAAGAAAAAATATATAACTTATATAAAATCAAATAAGTATAAAATCAATTGTATAATAAAATTTAAATTAGATAATGTTAAGCGGGTTAGGTAAGACTATGATTTTTCATAGGCTAAATATCAAAACATTTCATATGCAATAATATGATTTAAATATACTTATTTATATATATATATATATATATATATATATATATATAGNTTAGGCTAAAACACTCATTTTGTATAATGTAGTTGAAATTTAATGTTATTATATAAGACTGCGTATATAAATTAGGTAACTACTTTGAACTTTCTCTCTCTATGCGATCATTTTAGCGATTTCAAAATCCCTGTTTTTGGGTTTGATTATGCACTGCATGTGCTTGATCCTCCATTTATTTGCGGTTCTTTCAATCATCTTGCAGATAAGTTTTCTTGCTCAGTCCTGTTTCTTTGATCACAGCAAATGAAGTTTGGCTAAACTTGCAAAATCTCTCTTTAGGCTCTGATCATCTTTCTTTTCACCCAACAATTGACGGAAAACGTCGCCGGGAAGCTGCAAATCGGCTTAGTATAGTGGTGCGATGTCTCAACCCGTCTCTTCAGAATGTTCATGGTCTCAAGACTACGTTGCCCAAGGCTTGGAAAATGGAAGGGCGAGTTGAATGCAGAGTGTTAGATGGTCGCACAGCTCAATTTTTCTTCAGACATGAACACCACCTTTTGCATTTCCTGGAATCTGGTCCCTGGTGCTTTAAAGATTGGTTAGTTGCTGTTGATCGACGGACCAGGAGAACATTCCCAGACTATCTTCAACATGTTATCTTTTGGATCAAATTCTTAGACATTCCATATGATGAAAGAGATGAACAATTGTTGAAAGAACTAGGTCTAATGATTGGGTCAATTGAATATGTTTGCATTAAAGAACCCACTAACGAGATATGTTCAACTCTCTCCTGGGTCACCAACTAAGATTCGCCTGCAATACGACAATCTTAGGAAATTCTGTTTATGATGTGGGGATATTACACATGTTGAAGCTCTCTGCCCTGTTGATTTAGAAAACCATGTCCCTGAATATATCCCTTTGGAGGCTCCTGTAAACGCACCAATACGAGAACTGGATGACAATTCAAATCCTTCACAACCTTCAGAACCAGTTCTGCGATTACAAGCTCCTCCACCTATACAAATCAGACCTCGTCCTCACAAGCTACGAATTGAATCAAGTCTGAAACGAAAAGCTGAATGCTCACAGATTGAAGATGAATGCTCTTCTAGTCGTCAAAAGGTTCTCTCATCAATTTTTTCAAAGGGGAGGGTGGATACCCTAAACCACCCTCTGCCAAATGAGGATTATACACTAGAATTGTCAGGGGTTGGGGAATCCCCTGGCAATTCGGCATCTTTTTGATATCCGGAATATATATAAACCGGATATAATTCTCCTTACGAAAACTATGAACAAAGAGCCTTTTGTATCATCTCTCTGTAATAAGCTTGGATATGCAAAGTGTTTTGTACATTCCCCTATAGGGAAGAAAGGTGGGATGGCAGTTTTTTGGCAAGAAGATATAAGTCTTCAACCTCCTGTTTATAGTTCAGCAAACTACAATAAATTTTGGGTTCTGAGAAAGGCATCACTTTTAAACTGCATTACATCTATTGACCTGCACATCCTACTGATAGACGTCATCTCTGGCAATCTCTCCGTAACAGCTCTGGATCCAGTAGCTCCTTTTTAAACAGGAGTATCTACTTGGGTGATTTTAATGAAATATATGATCCTTCAAAAAAATCAGGTGGTGCAAGATGCTCTTTTAGTAGTTTGATAGCTTTCAAACAGATGGTTAATTCTCTAGGCCTACTGGATATCAAGACTTATGGAGGCTTTTATACTTGGTGTGGGAACAGAAAATGGCATACTATTAGATCCAGAATAGATCGTATCTTAGCAAATGAAGCTTGGTTAGATGAATTTTCTGGTGCATATGTGAGATTGCTTGATAGGAGAGCCTCTGATCATAGACCCTTATTGCTTAACACCTCAAACAAAAAATGGTCAGGACGTGGCCTTTTCAAGTATGATTTAAGATGGAAAGGTGATGAAAGAGTGATTCAAGAGATTAATGATATATGGCACAGAGATTCAACATCCACATCTCCTGTTCACTTCTCAAAAGTCTTACAAGCTTGTCGCAATGGTCTTGCAAAATGGAAAAAAGAAAATACTACTAATACAACAAAGCTTATTCAAGACACCAAAAGGAAACTGCAAGCAGCATATGAATCACAACCTCTGAACTACACAACTATCTTTGATCTAAAATCTACTATGACTAAAGCATATGCTCAAGAAGAAATTTACTATAAGGCTAAGAGTAGGGTGCAATGGTTGAAGGAAGGAGATAGAAACACAAGCTATTTCCACTCAAAAATAAAACAGAGAAGAAACTTGAATAGGATATTGATGACTGAAGATAGTGAAGGAAACCTGAGGCATGAGGAGTCTTACATCCATTCTGTTTTCATTCAATATTTTCAATCCTTATTTTCTCAAGATACTACTAATACCCCAAACTACTCTGCTTTTGATAGATTGCAACCAAGAGTTTCAGTATAAATGAATGCCTGCCTTACAAAGGATGTTACTTCTATGGAAATTACTCAAGCATTGAATCAAATTGGTGAAGGAAAAGCCCCAGGACCAGATGGACTAACTTCAATTTTCTTCAAAAATCACTGGAGCACAATCTCGGCAGATACCATATCTTTCATCCAAGATTTCTTCAGAGATCATATCCTTGACCCTGGTATTGATCACACTTTTCTATGTCTCATACCTAAAACACCAAACCCCCAACATCCAAAAGACTTCAAACCTATAAGTCTAACAAATGTTGCTTATAAACTAATTACAAAAATCCTTGTAAACAGACTAAAGCCTTGGTTACAGCATTATAACAATTAATCAATTTGCTTTCATCCCGAAAAGATTAATCATAGATAACGTCCTCTTAGCACATGAACTGTTGCATTCATTGCATACACGTAAAAGAGTTAAACATTCAGTTGCAATGAAATTGGATATCACTAAAGCATTTGACAAGGTTGATTGGAATTTCTTGGAGTTTATGCTAAAAAAACTAGGCTTTGCAGATAAATGGTGTACCTGGATCATGCATTGTGTCAAGTCCCCAACCTTCTCAATCCTGATTGATGGGTGTCCTGTAGGAAACATAACCCCTCAAAAAGGTATCAGACAAGGTGATCCTATCTCACCTTATCTATACCTTCTCATGGATCTTACAGAGCGTCAAGTCTAAACTAGAGAGTTGGTCCTCCAAACTGTTATCTTTTGCAGGCAGAGAAACTATGTTGAAAGTTGTTATTACAGCTCTTCCCTCTTATGATATGTCTTGTTTCCTCTTACCAGCCACTCTACTTAAAAATATTACCAGCTTAATCAGGCAATATTGGTGGAGCTCAAATTTGGACAAACATAAGATTAGTTGGGTTTCTTTGTGTAAAATGACAATGTTAAAGGCTTCAGAGGGTTTAGGTTTCAAAGATTTGAAAGCATTCAATCTGGAAATGGTAACTAAGCAAAGCTGGCTCCTAATTGCAAATCCATCATCACTATTAGCCCAGGTATATGCTACAAAATATTATCAGAAATGCTCTATTTTAGATGTCCCTTTATGTTCTTTACCTAGTCATGTCTGGAGAAGTATACATAAGGGCATTCAATTCCGGAAGAGTCATATTACTTGGGTGGTTGGTAATGGAAAAACTATAAGAATCCGGAAAGATAAATGGATACCAAAGCCTATTCCTGCCACAGCTCAGATCCATGGACAAACTTATGATGAAAATGCAACAGTTAATACTTCAATGGATTCTGCAACTTCAAGATGGTCAATGGAAGCTCTCAATTCTTTACATACTACAGATGCAACATGGATAAGGACAATAAGACCATCACTCTATGGTTTTCCAGATAGACCAGTTTGGCCACATTCTGAAGCAGGGGAATATACTGTCAAAACAGGGTATCATATTCTTCATAACAGTCAAAATCATTTGCTTCATTGGAATACACAGAAGCTGCCATTGATCTGGAAACTGGCAGTCTCAAATAAGATCAAGCACTTTCTTTGGAGGATGCATAATGAAGGACTAGCCACTAACACAAATTTCCAGAGAAGAGGAATTAAGGTTAACCCAACCTGTTATCTCTGTGGGGAATCTCAGGAAACTACACTTCATCTTTTCTTCCATTGCCGAGTATCAAGAGAAGTGTGGATGTTGGCACCTTTTGTGTCCAATCCAGTGCATGGATTCAATGATAATTTACATGATACGATGCAACATGCATTAAGTGTACCAATGCATCACCAGGAGAATGTCTAGAGTACCCATTGCCATAGTCTTTCTCCATATCTTCTCTGGCGTATTTGGAAACTCAGAAATGCTCTTCTCTTTGAAGGGAAGTGTTGGTCTATACCTGATATTATACATCAAGCTTTAATTGATGTTCAAAATTTGTCTTCAGCTTCTTCTAAGCTGAGTCCAATACCAGCAGTTGCACCCTTTTTTGACTCCCATAATATTAACTTCTCATCATTTTCTCTACCTTTTCCATCCACAAATGCATCTTGGAGCACACTTACCGACAATGCTGGTGTTGGATGGAGTCTACAACACCATGGTTAACATCTTGTTACAAGGAGGAGCTTCAATTTTACCAGTTTCATCGGCTTTTGAAGTAGAAGCTTTGGAAGTCAAAGAAGGACTAATCCAAGCTTTCAGATTTGACTATACAAGCATTGTTTTATGCTCTGATAATCAAACGCTAATCAATCTAATGCAGAAACAGGCTAATCACTCTTTCAATGGCCAAATTTGGAGAGGCAACAGCTCCATTCGTTTACAAGATTTGATGCAACTATCTTATGGTTTTCATTATCTCAAGTTTGTAGAACCAGTAATGTAATAGCTCATAATATAACTATTTAAGCTCGCAAGAATAATACTGCTCCTTTTGTAAAACTTTTCTCTTAATTTATATATATATATATGACGACCAAAAAAATATATATAAGACCGCGTATATGCTTCTACTACTTCTTCCAAGGGTTGGCACTAACCGTAGAAGATAGTATAATGTGTGTACGAAATATATATATATGATATAGAAGTATATCTACCATTTTAAACATAAACTAGTAAACACTATTTCAAATTTCATATTTATCCATGGAAAACAGTCATAGAAAACGATGAAAACAAAGATACGTTTATATTTTTGAATAAAACTTGTTTATAGTTCCACAAAAAAGAACTTGTTTATAAAACGTATGTGACAAAAAATGTATGTTATCATAAAATATAATAAATTAATTATTTTTTCAGTGTATGTCCAATGTTTTTGGATGCCCTATACATATCCGAAAAATGTGTCTTATATATATCATAAAATATAATAAATTAATTTGACGGTTCGCTATGATTCAAAGATTAAGGTGACAAAAATAAAACAAAATATGTAACTAAGATATATTAAAATTGGTTTAGCATCTGATAGTAGGATTTTGAAGTCCTACTGGATATCAATTACCCATCGTTGTAGTATAGATGAGTTGTCAATCCATAATGGGAGTGTACTAACCAATCTGGAATGAGATAGATGCTTTAATGTCAAGCTAGGTGTTAAAAGGGGGAGGTTCGCTAAAAGGTCCTAAGTGAAATGAACATAAAATGCATAAACATGAAAGAAACATAAAAGGCTCAAATGTAAAAATAGAGTAAAAAAAAAGATGGTGAAAATGTAAGCAATGTAAAGCAGTTCTTGAGGAAAAAGGGTAATTGACTAAGGAATCCATCATGGGCTACCTAAGTACCTAACA
>OVBE01017893.1:0-10233 GCA_900406425.1 Iberis pinnata
ATTTCATTTTTTAATAAATGAATAGAACACTAATTTTGTTGCAATTGTATTAAAGAACATATCCAAAAAAATCATTTAAAAAGAGAATTCAATAAATTAGTTTGAGAATTGTTTATTTTTGTGAGTTACTTTTTGTATTAAAATTTGAGTGCCAAAAATAATGTAGAATAGTTATTTATCAAATCAATTTGATTTTTTTGTGTGTTTCGTCTATATTTATATTAATAATAGTTAAAAATAATAATTTTGTATTAAAAAGAAAAACATTTGAAAAACTCACGTCATTTAAAAGTTAAAACTACAAAAACATGAATTTTAGTTTTTGAGTATTTATAGGCAGTTTCTTCCAAAAACTAGTTTTCCTAATTTCTAGGGAATCTATTTAACTAAAAACTTGATTGGTAAAAATTATGGTTTTTGAAAATCAAAAACCAAAATCTACCTCAAAAACCACTAAACAATCATAGCCTTAATAGTGTATTTCATATCCACTTCGATCAGATCCTACTCTTCGTATTCGATTTAATTCAACGACACTCCCTTTGGGAATTTTAATGTATAAGAGCTTTGTGCATCCTATTAAACAAAATTTGATCGAAATGAAAAAGAAAAAAAAAAAAAAGTTGTATTGTAGTCATTGTACTATACCATCGACACTTATTTTAACTAAAAAAAAAATAAAAGAGTTGTGTAATACGAAAGCTGAACTATATATTATAAATAAAGTTTATACAAAAGTACGTAGTCGACTCTTGTGACTTTTCTCAACCTCAACAACCACCGCCGCCACCACCGCCGCCACCACCGCATCCACCACCGCCACCTCCGCAGGCGGCACCGCCACCACCGCATCCACCACCGCCACCTCCACCTCCGTAACGGCCTGTAGCCGTGCGGGAATTAGCTTTGTCGTCGGAGTCTCCGTCTGCGCAAGAGAGTAACAGAGCAGAGAGGACACAACAGGCGAACAGGACCAAGAACACAACATGAAACAAGTGACTAATATCAAATTGTGTTGCTGTCGCCATGTTCATAACATCTTCCAAGTGTCTTGCCATTATTAAGATGTTTTAGTGTGGATGAGGTTAAGTTGTTTAACGTGAAAGTATTTCCTACTTATAGTTGATAAATTCGTATGTAAGGCTATTGACTTTTAATAATTTTGTAAGTCGCCGATAATGTTTCTACGTACGAAACTGTCTTGGTAAGTATATAAGAAAAAAAGACCGCAGCACGAAGACTTTTTAGAAGTCACACATCCCATCCCATCCCATCCCATCCCATGCCAATACTATTACTGTCGTTCAAACATGTCATGTCTTATATTATTTTGGCATAATATGCTAATAGCACACGGCTTTTAATAATTTACAATTCAAGATTATGTAATTTTCCTTCTTATAATATTATGCTTAAAGTTTAGGGTTAGTGTTTTCTTTTCATTATTATTGATGAAGAAAGCTTACAGTTGTTAAGCAATTTACGTTTCAATATTAGCTAAGTTACATAAATAGCTCCAATTTTTATCGAAAATTGTTGGAGAAGTCGATGTCAAACAATACAAGTGTTAGGAATATTCAACTTTGATGAGTTACAAGATGGTGGGGAAGCTGGAATTTTCTAGGTTGGAACAAAATTCTAACTCTGTTAACATTATATATTAACGTCCTAATAACAAAATATCTTTCCGATTATTTCTACAGGGAAAATGTTTGGTATTTTTTTGGCAAAAGACGGAAGTTTGGTATTGTTCTGTTTGAACTGTAAATAAATCTATCCGACGAATTAAGTGTAATCTTTCAGTTTGTGAATTTCGTTTATATGATGTATTCTAGCAAACTGAATTTTTTTTTAAAAAGGGAAATTCTAAACAAAGTTATTCTTATGACACTACTTTCTAAAATTATTGTTTGTTGCCCATATCTAGAACTAATTTGTATGTGTTCATAAGGTCATTTTTGCGAATTTAGATTCTTGACAAATTTTACATTCACGTAACAAATAGGCAACCGAAATAATAACCATTAAATCATTTTCTCCTATTCATTTTTATAAAGTCATTTATGAATATAAAAGATTATAAACGTCTCCCTGTTCACTTTCCTCCCTTTTGCGCACAACTAGGTTTAAAGACCATAGGGACTCCGTAACGTCCCCGAACTTTCTTAAATTCGATGATTCGAGCCAAAACTTTAGCCACATAATTGGACTAAAGGGATTTGACTTAAAAAAAAAAAGAGAATCCGAATGTTAGACTTAGCCATTGAACATAAGATATTTGAATGACAAAGTAAAGGACCGAGGTACTAAGGCAAGTTCGACGGTCAGTTCAATGGCTGGGATTTAGCTCAGAAAAGCTGAAGGAATGAGCTAAGGCAACTGGTTCAGTTGGATTGCAACTTAGTCTAGCTCAGGTCAGTTCAATCCAGCTCAAGCTTATCGAACTAACTAAGTGAATTGGACACTAGCTGGGCAGTTTGGCTGAGATTGGCTGTTGGGCGGTTATGCATAACTCGCACCAGTTCGGGAAGAATATGCATGTTTGAAAAAGCACAAGTTGGCTCGGCATTTTAGAGCGGTTATAGGCCAAAATCTATAAATAGATCGTTTGGGCCCAATTCTTGCGCATACACACACACCAAAATATTTGAAAAATTGACAAAGGCGTTGAACGGTTAAAAGAGAAAGAGTTAGGCGTCATCGGAGATTGGGACGGGTATATCGTGAGTATAGTTAGTCCGAATGGGAAACATGCGGGTTCGGTGCAGAATTCACCACATACGACAAAGGTGAGTGCAAAACGGATTGTGGCTTCGGCCAAGGCTCCATCTCTAAGCCATTATGGCGGTTCTGTCACTTCAAAATGCTAAGTCTGTAAGTGATGGTCCGTGCGAATGGTCATGCGCATTTCAATATCTCTGCATAGTCGCATACATATCAAAGACGGATTGAACAAGCAAAAGATGCAGATGTTTGGCTAGTCTATTGGGTCAAACTCAAGGTGAGGCGGATGGGACGAGTGTCTGGGGAATGGATGATTCCGCCATAACTTACCTAGTCAGGCCAAGACCCTTAGTTTGGATCAATAGACTGTCTAGTCATCCGGGAATGTATAGACAAGGATAAACTAAATTAAACAAAAATCTAACTTAAATGATAAGGCAATATAAATTTTCTCATTAAATAATAATTGATTACTTATGCCTCTTTATGTTTCATAGACTAAAGGGGATTCGGGCGTGACGCGAGACTGAAGGCTAGATCGAATAGTGGTGTACATTGTGGGATTTTATGAAAGGATTGATACTGTATATTAACTTTTACTACCATATAGCGAATTGAATAAGTTGTATAGAATCCTTTAAGTATTAATAAACATCACTCTTTGTTTTGTGGCATCATATACAATCTATAGTTACTTAATGCTTATTAAATAATTGAACCTCAAATGAAAATGATATAAAACGGCTAAGATTTAAAAATATTCTGAATGGCTTGAATCACTAAGTGATTTGGGCGTGGAACAACTGTTTGCGGACTTGGTGTCCGAGATGGAGTATTTCAAGTTGGTATCAGAGCATGATTGATCTTAAGACAAGTTAAGTATCGGGTTATGGGGTACACCACTCGACCGGTTGGACATCTCTCTCGGATTTGTGATATTTTTCTTGTAGGACGGGAAAGTGAAGTTCGATCTAATCAAAATTTGTTTTCCCGCAAACTAAGAGTAAGGATGGAAAAAGCAAGAAAGATAAGCATGTGGATCCAAGTTAGGTTGCGGTAGACTTGGGAAAACGATTCCGACTGGTCCTGAAGTTAGAAATTCGTTAATGGGAACCCAGTTAGGGGGAAATCGTGATATTGACCCAAATAAGGTCATGGGTGGTCACGAGGAGTTTGTTGAGACTTCAACCGCGGCAAAGCATAACTCAAAATATGCGACTGAAGTGAATCGCATGGATGCTCCATCACCCCAAGTGATTTGAGAGGCTTTGCAAACAATGGCGGAAAAGTTGAAGCAATTGGGCCAGTTGGCACCGCAGGCTGCAAAACCTGTGGATCCATAGGAGGAATTCCTGTTGCAATCCTAAAAGGTGCGGTTCTGCATGGAAATCACAATGGAGTGGTGGAGATAGCCGCTCCTAAGCCTTCAAAGAAGAGGGCTGAAAAAGTGGACTACTTGAGCGTGTTGGAACACGTTTCAAGGTTGGGAACTAAACACTTCAGGGGAAGTGCAAATGCGATAGAAGTGGAAGAATGAAAGAGTAGACTGATAAGGAACTTCAGTTCTACTTGGTGTTCTTCTGACTAATGGAAGGATATAGCGGTCCACTTCCTGGAAGAGGATGCGCATAATTGGTAGTTGGACGTGGAGAAGCGCATTGGTGATAAAGATATCACCTTTGCGGACTTTGATGTGGAATTCAACCGCAAGTACTTCCCATCAGAAGCTTGGGATATAATTGAGAGAGCTTTTCTGGACTTGGTGCAAGGCAGCAAGACTATCCGAGCATATGAGGAACAGTTCAATTGCCTTAGGTGATATGTGGAAAGAGACCCAATTACGTCGGTTCATTCGTGGGCTCAAGGTGAAATTGCGCATTAATTGCTCAGTTCACACCTTCAGCTTAGTGTCTAAACGTGTGGAAAAGGCTACAATGATACAAGCAAATCTCGATGACAAAAAAAACTTGGTCCGGCTAAGAGTCATTTAAAGCCAATTGTGGGTAACAGTATTGGAAATAAGAAGAGAAATTATGATGATGCTGGTCAAAAGACAGGAAAACGCATTGAGTGCAAGACGTGTGGAAGAATGCACGAGGGAGTCTGCTGGAAGGTATCGGGAGCATGTCTAAGGTGTGGAAATAAGGATCACAAGATCTCGGACTGTCCAGGAAGGGATCAAGGACCAAAAGGGAGTAAAATAGCTGAAAATTTCTTTCATTGCGGGAAGGCTGGACATATCAAGAGAGATTGTCCTAAGCTACAAGTGGAAAGACAAGTTGGCCAGAAAATGGGACGTGGAGGGATAGATCTGTCGGGAGCCAAAAGGCGACCTGGAGCACCTCGCGTCTATGAGATGTCTAAGTAGGCCGATGAGCCAAGAAAATTCAGTGTAATCACAGGTAGTCACTGAGTCAAAGACTTGTGATTTTCTGCATGCATGGTCTGCATGGCTTAGAGCATGATCTTCGTGCATGAGTTGCACAGTCTGCATGCATTAGTTGCACGGTATGCATGCATTAGTTGCATGGTCTGCATGTCTAAGAGCATGGTCTGGTGCATGTGTTGCACACTCTGCATCTATTTGTTGCATGGTCTGTATACATTTATTGCATAGTCTAGTACATGTGTTGCACGATCTACATACATTTGTTGCATAGTCTGTATGCATTTGTTGCATAGTCTGGTGCATGTGTTGCACGATCTGCATGCAATTGTTGCATCGTCTGTATGCATTTTTTGCATAGTTTGAGTGCATGTGTTGCATTGTCTGTATCCATTTGTTGCATGGTCTGTATGCATTCGTTGCATAGTCTAAATGCAAAAGTTGCATGTCTGCATGCATTTGATTCATGGTCTGCATGCATAGGTTTACATGGAATGTACAAGAGACTTACCATTCTACGTGAATATGTAGGAATCTTGGAGAATGGAGGTGTTACAATGCACACCTTATTCGATTTGGGGGGCACACATAGTTTCGTGAGCTCAGCAATGGTAGGAAAATGCTTATTTCATAGGGAACTAGGAGGAAAGTTTAGGATACTGAGGACAGCTGATATTACTCGGTTTTAACGCTTGCTAGTAAGAATTTATGTTTGATATTAAGCATTATCTGATTTTTTTTCTTTGCAATTTGGTATCCTTTACAGGTTTCTAGGTGTTTGGATCGTTATGGAACATAAGATGGATTGCTGCAAAAAATGGATGCAAATTGACATATGCAGTTGCAGAGTCCAACAGAAGGGTAAAAACTTTTCCAATGTTTGAAGATGTTCCCTAATATGGATTCAGCTGGAATTTGGAAACAAGATATCCACGTGAGTTAGCTTTCATATGGAAGTGGTTTGAAGTCAATCATTTGGTGCAATCAAGAGTTATGACAATTTTACTGAAGACTGGTCAAGCTGTCTCGCAGAAGAAACATGTGCAGAGACAGACTGAGGGGTCCAGACATGGACCGGATGGTCTAGTAAAATAGGGAGAAAAGAAAATATAGAGCAAGGGATCCAGACTTGGACCGACCGGTCCACCTACCTAAGAGAATTTTGAAGATTTTCCATATTTTATAAACGTGTCTTCAAGCCTATCCAACTTTTCCTATTTTTTATTTATTTTCCTTTCTACAATCAAAAACTTTTGGCTAGGTTTTATTAGAGATTAGAGACTAAGCTTTATTTTCTTCTAAGTTTTTAATGAGAGAGACAAAGATCCAAGACCTTGTATTTGGGAGAAGTTTCTCTGAACCCTTATTTTATATTCAATATCTATTTTATTCTTTTGAATATGAGTTCTTCTTTGATATTGAATTGTGTTTACTTTTCAATGTCTGAGTAGTTCTCTAGTTATTTCCTAGGGAAATCAGGTTTGATTGTTAGGGTTTATCATAAAAGGATTGAAATTGTTAGGTTTGATTCTTAGTCAACTGGATTGCAGTTTAATCCAGCTTAGGTCAGTTCTGTCCAGCTCAAGCTAGCTTAGCCTCCAGCGCGCGCGCACACACACTCAGTTCTGTCCAGCTCAAGCTAGCTTAGCCTCCAGCGCGCGCGCGCGCACACACACACACACACACACACACACACACACACACACACACACACACACACACACACACACACACACACACACACACACACACACACACACACACACGGGTCTAGTCAGTCCGAGTGGGAAAGATAGCGAGTTCGATGCACAATTCACCGCATAAGACAAAGGTGAGTGCAAAGGCCCCATCTCTAAGCCATTTACTTTAAATGGCTAAGTCTGTAAGTGATAGTCCGTGCGATTGGTCATGTGCATTTCGATATCTCTGCATTGTCGCATACATATCAGAGTTCAATCGACGACTCGATAACGCAAAGTAGAAGACGCTTGTGCTTTTCTCAAGGTAGGTAGGGTGAGGCGGGGTTGTCTTCTTATTCAAGAAATGCAAGGGTCAAGGGGCAGAGGAGCTTTGATGCAGCTATGCTTTTCTTAGAAAAAAAAGAATCCAATTTCCAGTGCTAAACCAACATCGATAAATCTCCAAATATGCTTCATTCCGCCTTGCTCCTCCTAAATGACGTGGTGTTTTCTGTGGCATAATCATTTTATTTGCTCTTCCTCCTCTCCTCTGCTTCTATCTTGTGGTTGTTTGTGTGATGGTATTGTGTCACCTGCTGTTTGGTTTGCGCCGACCTAGCCACTGGAGGTCTTGTGTCATTGGATCCATAGTCATAGATCAATGGTTGGGTGATGGTACCTCACCCAAATTATGGTTATTCTGTAAATTGAGACTCCTATGTTTGGACCGGTTTAAATTGGGTCTATGTAGAAACCAAACTAGTTTCAGTTTTGGAATTTTGGTTGTAGATTATTAGTGGATCAGATCTATAGAATTTTGGGTTTGAGCTAATATATACCCTAAACCTCCAAATATATACCCTAAACCTCGAATATAAACCCTAAACCCCGAATATAAACCCTAAACTTCAAATATATACCCTAAACCCCAATTAGGTACCCAAACCTCAAAAATAAATTGAGTAGTCCGTATACCTGAAGTAGTTTATATATTCTGGAAAGAGATGGAAAAAGTTTTATTTGTATATATTATATACTCTAAACCCAAAATATATACCATAAACCTCAAATATATACCATAAATCCCAAATATGTACCTTAAATCCAAAATATGTACCCTAAACCCCAAAAATAAATTGAGTAGTCCGTATATCTTAAGTAGTTCGTATATTAACGTAAGGGGTGAGGAAAAAAAGAAACGAGTGAGAGAGAGAGTGAAAGAGAAAGTGAGAAATGAAAGGAAAGAGAAATGTTAAAATTGTATATATGAAAAAATTGTTAGGTGAAAGAGTATGTAGGGATAGGGGTAGATGTTAGTTTGTTAATTATAGAGTATATAATATTTATTTGGTGCAATTACCCTATTTAGTATTTTTTGAAATTTTTAAATGAAAAAGAAAAATAAATATAATTGTATTAATCTTTAAAAAAAACAAATGTTAAGAATGTGATGGACTGATGGTGATATTGATATGATAATATGTACAACGATTCTGCAGCCACATAATGAGATACCAGCTTTTCACGTCATTTTAAAAATAACTCTGGTTGCAACGGGATAAAGATCAAATCGGAAGATTCAAATGGTAATAGTACCAGTGAAAGCTACTGAACTAGAAGTTTGAACATGTTGAAGTCTAAAATGCCATTGTCTTGCTTTTCTTAAAAAAGAAAAAATTGAAATTAGGATCTGACCATTTTTGTTGAACATAAAAACATTACCATTGGTTAATGAATTTTTAAATTTATTTTAATTATATATTTTTAAAAAAATTTAACTCAATCAAAAATTTGTCACTATTTTCAAAAACCAACTCACAAATCTAATAAAAATGTCTAAAAATCAGTATATCAGTACTTTTAGAACCATATCTTAAGACTATCTCTATTGGAGAAACCCTAAAAAAAATATTTAACTAATTTTGTATTATTTTTTTTTTCAAACTTACACTTAAGAAACTTTATATGTATTTATTGATTTTGCCGTCCATTAGTAGAACTCGAGGGGTTTTTAATAAAAAAAATTGAAAACATAAAATATTAATTTATTGAAAATTTCGGTTCGATTTTTCATTTTTGAAATTCTATTTTTCGGTTGAAAAAGTTTGATTTTGGTTAAATTTTTGGTTTTTCGGTTTATTTTCGGTTTGTTTGGTTAATTTTAGCAAGTTCGGTTCGGTTCGGTTAATTTAGTATATAAAAAAATATCGCCGAACCGAAAATCAAACTAAAATAAAAATGGTGCCGAATTGAATCGAACCGTTCCAATAATCGGTTCGGTTCAGTTCGGTTCCGTTTAAATGCCCACCCCTAAGCACAAAAAAAAAAATCAAAAATCAAAACGACTGAACAACCATAACCCGACACGTGTGGGTTTCTCAAGTGATCTTAAAATCTTTATTTAAGGATCGGTTCTTATATTTATTTAATTATAATGTTTATTTTTCCTCTTTAATACACTATGTATACACCATAAGAACTCTTAAGAGCCTCCAATAAACATGCTCTATGATTTAAGTTCTTTTTTTATTTATTTTTAACACATTTTTGCTAAGAACTTTGCTTAAGAAATCCCAATGAAAGTGGTCTAAGATAATCTAATTTAATTTTACTTATTTCATTTTACAGAAAAATAAATTCTAATAAACGATAATAGTTTATTTTATTACAGTGTTTGTCGAAAGAATGCTATTAATTTTTTACTTTTAAATATAAATTTTATTATAAACTGGTTTTTTTAGTTTAGCTAGTATTCCTACTTAAATATAAATTATATATTTTCATATTATCCAGATCCATATTACTTTTACAATTTAACTTTAAACTTTAAAATATAATAAAAGCATATATGTATATATAATAAAAAGAAGGGAAATTTTCAAAAATATACAAAAAATTAGATTTATTCCAAAAAGAACACATACTCCCAAAAGTTTCAAAAGTACCACATTTTTCAAAAATATCACAAAAATACCACAAAATTTGAAATAGCTTTAAAACTTCAAATTTAAACCCTAAAATCTCAAAACCAAACATCACCCCTTCAAAACTAAACCATAAACTATATTTAGTGAACGCAAACCCAAAGTTATAAATTTTAAACCCTAAAAATTCACTTTTTATATTTGTTGTATTTTTGAGATATTTGGGAGTATGTGGTATTTTTTGAACTTTTAGGAATATGTGGTATTTTTGAAATTTGAATTTCTTTTCATGGTATTCCTCTAAAATGTCTAACACTATGTAGTCTATGTTAAAGATACAATTTAAATTATATAACTAATATCAAAAATAAATATAAACAAACTTAACACGACACCAATTAAAAATTAGTAGTTGTTGTGAAAGTGTTAACTTCTTCTTGATAATGATCGACCAATAGGTATATATATATATACATATATCATGACCGCCTATTACATAGTAAACCTAGGCCCATTACAT
>OVBE01017894.1:0-10231 GCA_900406425.1 Iberis pinnata
TTATATATATATATATATATATATATATATATATATATATATATATATACAAATAAATCAGACAAACCTGAACTAAAAAGGTAAAAACGAAACCGAGCTATAAAACGTTTAAAAATCTTTAGGTTTGATTATTTAAAAAACTGAAAAACATTAATCATAATAGTCAAATAAATCACTGTTTAATTTGTATACATTGTTAACAACTTTTAAAAGAAAAACGGGACTCGAACTAAAAATCATAAACCAAAATTGAACCAAAACTAAGCCGTATTTCAAATGGGTTTAATAGGGGTGTCAAAATGGATAAACTAACCCAAACCAACCCAACCCCAATTAAACCATTGGTTAAATGGGTAATGAGTCAACTTAATCCATTAAACAAATGGGTTGGGTCAACCTATTACCCATTTAAATTAGTGGGTTAATGAGTCATAATGGGTTACCCATTATAATTTGATTATTATTTTAATAACTATTTTAATTGATAATTATGACATCATAATTACATCATCAACACTCGATTACCAATTTCATTATAAACATCACATGAAAACTATTTGAGAGAAATTTTCAATGAAAATTTTTAAAAGAAAATCTTTTGCAGAAAAATTATGACGGGAAAATTTTGGCGGGAAAATTCTCGACGAGAAATTTTGATGGAAAAAATTTTGGCGGAAAAATTTTTGAAGGGACAGTTTTCGACAGAAAAATTTTTGTCGGAAAAATTTTGGCGGGAAAATTTTGAAAGAAAAATTTTGGCAAATTTTGGCGGGAAAACTTTGTCAGGAAAAATTTTCCTGTGAAAACTTTGGCGGAAAAACTTTCGACGGGAAAATTTTGACGGAAAATTCTTTGGCGGGAAAATTTGACGAGAAAACTTTTGTCGGGAAAATTTTTGACGGAAAATTTTGACGGAGAATTTTTTGGCGGGAAGTTTTTGCGGGAAAATTTTTGGTGGGAAAATTTGACGGGAAAACTTTTGTCGGGAAAATTTTTGACGGAAAATTTTGGCGGGAAAATTTTGACGGAGAATTTTTTACGGGAAATTTTTTGCGGGAAATGTTTTGGCGGAAATTTTTTTGACTCGAAAACAGGTGACTTGAAATTTTGATGGGAAAATTTTTGGCTGAAATATTTTTGGCAAAATATTTTTTTCTTTGGCAAAAGAAACTTTATTAATATTATTTTCATTTTTAATAAATTAAAATTTGAAAAAATAAATAACTAATGTTGGTTTGGTTATGGATAACTCATTAATCCATTTTACCCAATCTATTTTAACTCAACCCAATAAACCCATTAACCCATTAGACCCATAAAACCATTATAACCCAAAACTTAAACTCATTTCGATATATGGGTTGGTTTGGGTTGGGTTGACCCAAAAACAATGACCCATTTTGACACCCCTATATTTAAATAATTTTAGTTTTCATAGAACCGAATAAACTAAAAAATTGAAGGAAAAAAACCAAAACTAGACCTTAAACTGAAATGTTGATCCCTATAAATATATATGTGTCTAATTTACTTACGGCTGGACTGTCGCATGGACCAGTAAGTTTAGTCGTCTTGTTGACATTCTGTTATATAAATTTAGACTAAATATTAGATATGTTATTTTTAATCTCCTGAAAAATTATGAATGCTAATTTTTAGGAGAAATTCCCTCAAATACTATCAAAAGAAGTTCAAATTCCAAAAATACCACACACTTCCAAAAGTTTCAAAAATACCACACTCTCAAAAGTTCCAAAGATACAACAAACATAGAAAATGACTTTTAAAGGTTTAGAAATTAAAATTTTGAATTTGGGTTCACTAAATAGATTTTAGGGTTTAGTTTTGAAGGGAACAAAGTTTAGTTTAGGGGTTTTACTATTTAGATTATAAATGTTAAAGCTATTTCAAATTTGTGGTATTTTGGGAAAAAACATTTTTATGGTATTTTTTAAAAAATGGTGATATTTTTGGAACTTTTGGAGAATGTGGTATTTTTGGAATATATCTAATTTTTGTGGTATTTGAGAATATCTCAATTTTTAAAGGTATGGTATACTTATTTAGTAGAATTCATATTGAACTCCAAATTAGTCTTCCTTTCCCTGTTAAGAATAAATGTCTAAAATGACAACTACAATTTTATGTTAGTAGTAAAAATAATACAATTATAAATTCTAATAGTGATTGATGTATAGAAATCTATCGAGGTTTTGATCTTTATAGATTAGTAAATTTGCATCAGTTAAAACTAAGAAATTTATCTTATAATAAAAGGAGTGTTTTCAAAAATACCACAAAAATTTATGTATATTTCAAAAATATCACACTCCCAAAAGTTCTAAAAATACCACAAAAATGTTTTTGTTCCAAAAATAAAACAAATTTAAAATAGCATTAGTACTTCAAATTTAAACCCTAAACCTCCAAACCGAACCCACCCCCTTTAATACTGAACCCTAAACTCTAGTTATTGAACTCAAACCCAAAAATTTAAATTCTAAATCCTTAAAATTTATTTTTCATTTTTATGGTATTTTCGGGAAAAAAAAAACAATTTAATGGTAATTTTGAAACTTTTGAGAGTGTGGTATTTTTGAAATTTGAACATCTTTTAGTTGTATTTCAAAAAATTCTTCCAAAAAAAAGAAAGTTAAAGTTGATGCATTTCATAGAATCTTATACATAAGATATATTATAGAAAATTAGTTTTAATCAAATTGCTATGTGTTACCCCAATAATCGAACAAAGTTGGTTTTGAATCCAAATAGAGCAAAATACTGTTCATCTTTTAAATAAATTATGCCAAACAACCAATCTATTCATTTATATTGAGGTTTTTAAAATTTTAAGACTTAGATATACCTTTGTTTAATTTATAAAGTTAACTAATGTCAAAAATGTTATTCTATTGAATAAAATGTACCCGGTGAGGTTTGCAAGGAAGATCCCACCAATCTTGTCCACGGCCGTCGATAACTCCGGTACCTTTTAGAGCCATTCCATTAACTTTGTAAAAGACGATCCATTGTCTTTTGTTTAAACCACTCGGCCATGACTCTGCTCCATCTCGTGGCACTATGCTTCCATCCACCTGGAAGTATTGGTAAGAGCGACAAGGACCAGTGAAAATAGTGGAGTGGATCATAAAAATGAAACCGTGAGGCACAAGCAAGACAGAGACAGTGTTCTTCTCCTCGTTACTACAAGCATCATCCCAAGCTGTCTTAAACGATTCAGTATCGTCTGTGACACCATCACCGACTGCACCGTAGTTCATCACGTCGTAGACTACTCGATAGTCCAGATCTTGAGGCGGAGATGGAGATGGATCATTAGGATTTGGAGCTATAGAAGGAGATTGAGAGATGAATGAAGATGGTGCCTCTGAGTTCTGGTTGAGATGATGTACTCTTGCTTCGGTTTCATATATGAATAATGTAATGAGAATTACTAGTGTAGTGAGACAAAAAATTGGATCACCAACCAATTTCAACATCTTTAAATTTAGGGTTTGGTTTGATAATTTGTTTCTTTAATGCAGTGATTATTATTTCTTTGATGTTTAGTTGCACACACATATATATACCTTTAGTTTTTTTAGTTGACGAGAAAGAGATAAAAATTTTCATAAATCATGCATGTTACTATTATTTGGGTTAAATTTGTTAATCTTAATTATTTGGATATAATTCTGATAGCATAATCTGTATACATATATATGACAGCTCAACATGCAGATGTGTTGTCTCATGTTCATGTCTAAATCCTTATTTGTTGTAAAATCATTAGCCATAAACTAAGATGATTTTATTGCTAATGATTTGTTGCAAAATCATTAGCATATACCTTTTGGATTGTATGTCTTAGTTTTTACTTTGTGCTCTTATTTTGTTTTAGGTATGGTACTTATCAGTAGAAAACAAATTCCTTCCTTTTCATAATAAATGTCTTTTTAGAATTTCTTTATTCAAATTAGTATCTTTCTACGTTTTTAATTAAATTTTGTCAATTAATTATTTTTTAAAAATATAATATATTTTTTAATATATTTTTTGTGTGAAAAAAATCGTAAACGATATTTATATTGAAAAGGAGAGAATATTTGGATAATTGTCATTATTTAACTTGTGTAATACTATTAAATATAATTTTAGTTGACCAAAAAAGTATAAAATGCATATATTATTGAATAATGAGTCCAATTTAGACATCTGAACATCGTTGGCAACTCAAAAGGTTGACTTTGTAGAATTCATGTGCTCGTATATTTCATTACAAGATTGTGGTTAATATTTTCACGTGCAAATAATAGTAAGTACTATTTTTTGTCATCCAATTATATTATAGAGAAAAGAAAGTTACTATAGTTATGACAATGGACGGCAACAAAAGAGTGCATCCTCAAGTTATTAACCACACACGAGATACAAAAAGTTGGGACTTGGATTGGATTGCCGTATCATATTATAAATGTGTGCATTGACGACTGTATAATCTATTGGAGATGTGATGACACTAAGACGACCTGTCGATATTGTCGCAAACCAAGGTATAAGGATATAGGCGGTAGAGTTTTTGTGCCTTACAAGAGAATGTGGTATTTGCCACTAACAGATAGGTTGAAGAGGTTGTATCAGTCTAAGAGAACAGCTGCAAAAAGCAAAAATGAGATGGCATGCTGAGCATAGATTCGATGTAGAGATTACACATCCTTTTGATGCAGAAGCTTGACGTCATTTTCAGTCTATTTATTCAGGAAGTATGGTAGACAGTAGTCTCTATGGTTGGTCATCCTAACACCTTACAGTTTGTCGCCGTCTTTGTGTATGAACCGAGAGCTTCTATTTTTCTCTATTCTTGTACCAGGGCCAAAACATCTGAAACAAGCGCTTGACGTGTTTTTGCAACCACCGATATATGATTTGAAGACATTTTGAAAGTACGGGAAAAAGGTGTATGACGTGTCGTTACAACAAAACTTTAAGATGTGTGCGGTTCTTATGTGGACTATAAGCGATTTTCCAGAGTATGGAATGTTATCTGGATGGACAACACATGAGAAACTAACATGTCCATATTGTAACGAAAACACCAACTCATTTCAGCTGACAAATGAAAGAAAAACATGTTGGTTTGATTGTCACCAAAGGTTTTTGCCCCCAAATCATCCATATCGTCAATCTACTACATTATTCACGAAGAAGAGATGTGGTGAAGGTCCACCTCCTGAATTAGATGGCACAGATCTATTAAGACAAATGCGAGATTTTGTTGTTGAAATGACCAATGATGCTAATGTTGATGGGAATGGACATGTCAATGTTAAGTTTGCAGGAGAACATCATAACTAGCACAAGAAAATAATATTATAGGATTTGCCTTATTAGGAAAACCATTTGTTGAGGCATAACTTATATGTCATGCATGTCGAGAAGAACTTCTTTGACAATGTAATGAACACAATGCTAAATGTCCAATGTAAGACTAAAGACAATTTGAAGTCTAGATTAGACTTGTCGGACATTTGTTCTCGTCCTGAGCTTCAGATAATGAACGATGGAAGTTGTCCATTTTTGGCATTCAGATTACCTAAGAATGTAAAGGATGATTTCTTTGAATGTATTATTAATAGGATAAAATTCTCTGATGGATACGCATCTAATTTGAGGAATTGTATTGATATTGGAGAAGACAATTTTATTGGAATGAAGTGTCATGATTGTCATGTAGTGATGCAACATCTTCTCCCATTTTCATTTGAGAATCTCCTTCCAAAAGATGCTCACAAAGTTATTGCAAGTATTAATTTAGTAATTTGTGTACAATTTACTTAAATGTTTTAATCATTAATTACTTATATGGTTTTTTCATTTATAGCGGTTAGGGCTTTCTTTCATGATCTTAGCAAGAGGACACCTACAACAAGGATCAAGTGGCCTAGTGGTTGTGTCACTGTTTTTGCCTTGTTACCAGACCAGGGTTCGAACCTGGCCACTCGCGTAGAGAGTGCATTTTCTCCTATTTATGGAGTTTGGGCTACTGGACTGATAGTCGGGATTTTTCTCACGAAGATCAATTCCCCATCATACTCATGCGTTGTAGTATAGATGAGGTTTCAATCTAAATGGGTGGGATACTAACAAACTATATGCAATGGATGCTTCTAAGTCAAGCAAATATAAAAATGAGGGTTTTCTAACATGTCCTAAGTGAAAAGAGAATGCAAGGAACTAAATATGCATAAACAAAAACAAAATGCATAAGAAGCTAAAAAGGGTGAAAGATAAAAGCAGAAAAGGTAAAGATGAAATCAAATGTAAAGCAGTTCCTGAGGGCAAAGGGTAATCAACCAGAGATCCATCTCAATCTATCTAAGCACCTAACATACCTAAAACAATGAGTTATCCCTAGACAGTAGATTCATATGCAACCAAGTCTAATCTCTTGATAAATGGAATCAACCTAAGTAATCACCAGATTTAACTCCCGTTAACGGTACACCATCTAGAAGGCATGAAGAACCAACCTACTAAAGCCAAAAAGCCCCCTAGTCATCTAACCCCTTAGGTTGAGATGCATATCCTAAGCATCTAAGGTGTTACGTAAGGATGAGAAAATCTATGAAATCACCATGATTAGGCATTCCATTGAACACTATTCGGATGCTGGAATGCCCAAGATCAGATTTCGATTGGCGTGAAAGAAACCAGCATTAATCACAAGGAAACAGAAGGGATCTATATTGATATGATCTTGGCCAACAATGGAACTAAGGAGAAGAAGCAGCTTGAACCAGAGGTAAATGAAGTTGAAGAAAACATCAAGGAGCAGCTTGAACCCGAGGA
Source organism: Iberis pinnata (assembly GCA_900406425.1). NCBI lineage: Eukaryota > Viridiplantae > Streptophyta > Magnoliopsida > Brassicales > Brassicaceae > Iberis > Iberis pinnata. The sequence continues at coordinate 6,850 of OVBE01017894.1, forward strand.
AGCAAGGGATAAAGAATTAAGTGTTCCAATCGGTCCAATGACTAGATCAAGACAAGCTAAATTCCAGCAAGCTCTACAACAACTCCTTTACACTATTCAGGGCAGTCTAGTGTATGCAAATCCAACCATATTGGTTGTGATACAAGCTACCCAGATAATCATCAAGAGAGATGTTGTGACTTGCACTCTTTTCCTTGGTTTGGTTTTGTCCCATTGGGTTTTCCGAACAAGGTTTTTAATGAGGCTTGTTCACAACACTTATACAAGAGCCTCTTGATGATATTTAGGCTCATTTCTATCCATTTTTACCTTATTTTCGTTTTTAAAGTCAGACTTCATTTAAACTTGTATGGGAACCTTTTGTTTTAAATGTTTTGTGTATTTCCAAGAAGATGTGCATGTACAACCTTCTTTCTTTATATTCTGGACGAAAATGATCAATAAAATCATCAAACTCTTTTCTAAAAACCTAAGAATTCTCTCTTGAATCTTGTTTGATCATTGTTGTCTTGTTCATGCTTAGAATCTGTTTCTGCATCACAAGCAACATCCCGGTAGTTTAAGAGTCATTCCGCAGCTCTTAGAAGTACCATTCACCCCATTTTTGGTTCATCAACATTACAACCATTGGAGAAGCATTCAGCAACTTGATCCTCACATCTAGGATCACATCAAGTGCTATCAGAGCTAATCTCCATCAAAAGGTTGTGTTTTTCTGTTTTTTGACTCATCATATTCAGTTTTGTCTCTTGAACTTTTAGTTGCTTAGATCATCATGAAATTAAACTATATGATGCTTAAGGCTTTGATTAAGAGATAAACAAGTAGATTTCACGTCATTCTTCACTAGTTTTTGATGTGTTTTTAAAGCAAAACGAATCTGTTTAGTATCATCTGTTTTGAATTCTCATATTCTGAAACTTGATCAAATCTGTTCTAAAATTAATATCTTGTTAGAATCATGTTTATTAGGGTCAAAACTACCTAGAACAAGAGTTAAAGTTGCTAAATAACCTGATTAAAAGTCACAAAATTGTAGAACATAGAATCTGGATACATTACAACAATTCTGAAATCTGTTTAAAACCAGAACTTCAAATCCTTTGTATTATGATATTTTATGTTTTGGTGAGCAATTTTACTGGTTTGGTTTTTTGAATTTGAATAGGAATCATGGGAGATGAAAGCAGCAACAATGGAATGAATCAACTTCTACTTGAAGCCTTGACTGCTAAAATGACTACTTTGTTTGATGAAAGACTAGAGAACTTCAGGGCTGAAGTTGTACATTCTGATCGTGAGAGAAGAACTCCTAACCAATCTGCTACAAAAAGTTATTACAACCCTTCAAACCGATCCAATGGCTCTAGAAGAAGAAGACAAGGCAGAAGAGATAGACCACAACCCAATGACCATCCTTGTGGTTTGAAATTGATGATTCTTGAGTTTAAAGGGACTATTGATCCATAAGAGTATTTAGAGTGAGAAAAGAAGATTGAGCTTGTATTCAGTTGTAGAGACTACACCACAGAACATAAAGTGAAGGTTGCACCTACTGAGTTTAAAGATTATGCATTGAGTTGGTGGGATAACTTAGTTACAACAAGAAGAAGAGCAGGAGATCTTACTATTGAATCATGGAATCAAATGAAGATAATTATGAGGAAAAGATTTGTACCAAGCCATTATCATAGGGAGTTGCACTTCAAACTCAGAACTTTGTCCTAAGGAAGTAGATCAGTTGAAGAGTATTACAAAGAGCTAGAAACTCTCATGCTAAGAGCTGATATTCAAGAGGATAGAGAAGCAACAATGGCTAGATTCATGGATGGGCTAAATAGAGAAATCATTGACAAATTAGAAGTTCATCACTATGTAGAGATGGAAGAGCTTCTACACAAGGCATTCATGTTTGAGAAACAAATCAAAAGAAAAGGATACAAGGCCAGCTACGGTTTCAGCAAATTAAACTATCAAAGAGATGATAAGCAAAGGATTCCAAAGTTTTCTCCAAACCAAAGATAGAGGAACAAAGTGCAAAAGGAAAGGAAGCAGCCACTACCTCTAGAACCAGGGATATTCAATGCTTCAAATGTAGAGGTTATGGACATTACACCAACAGCTGTTCCAACAAAAAGGTGATACTCATTAAAGATAATGGAGAGGTGGAATCAGAAGGAGAACAATCAGATTCTGAAGAAGAAATTTTGGAAATTCCTCATCAAGGAGAATTTCTTGTCACAAGAAGGACATTGAATATACAAACCAAGATTGTTGGAGATGAGCAAAGAGAGAATTTATTCCACATTCGTTGTATGGTTCAAGGCAAGGTCTGTAACTTAGTGATAGATGGAGGAAGCTGTACAAATGCTGCAAGTGAAACCATGGTGGAAAAACTTGGTCTGAAACTCATAAAAAGACCAACACCATACAAGTTACTATGGTTTAATGATAAAGGGAGAGCTAGAAGTAAAACATCAAGTCAATATACCATTGTCTATTGGAAGATATGAAGATGAAGTATTGTGTGATGTTTTACCAATGAATGCTGGACATATACTTCTTGGTAGACCTTGGCAATCTGATAGGAGAACCATTCATGATGAATTCAAATAGATATTCATTTGATTTCAAGGGAAAGAAGACTGTTTTGGTGCCTTTAACACCTCAAGAAGTCCATCAAGATCAGCTAGCTTTAAAGAAGAATAAAGTGCCATCAAAATCAAAGGATAAACAGCCTGCAAATCTATTGCTTCAACCCAAAGGGAGTTCTCTACCTCATTTGTTGTTTGTTTTCAAAGAGTGTTTAAACATAACCAAACAAGTGCAGGATCTTCCTAGTCAAATACAAATGCTTTTGCAGGAGTTCAAAGATTTTTTTCCAGAAGAAGCTCCACAAGGATTTCCACCAATTAGAGGAATAGAGCATCAAATCGATTTTATTCCAGGAGCTTCACTTCCAAACAAACCAGCCTATAGAACTAATACTTTGGAGACCAAGGAACTACAACAACAAGTTACTGAACTTATGGAGAAAGGACATATTCGAAAGAGTATGAGCCTATGTGCAGTTCCAGTTTTTCTTGTACCAAAGAAAGATGGGAGCTGGAGAATGTGTGTTGATTGCAGAGCCATCAACAATATCACTGTAAAGTATTGACATCCTATTCCTATATTATATGATATGCTTGACGAGTTGCATGGTTCTAGCATCTTTTCTAAGGTTAATTTGAAAAGTGGATACCACCAAATTAGGATGAAAAAGGGAGATGAATGAGAAACTGCATTTAAAACATAACATGGATTATATGAATGGTTAGTGATACCATTTGGATTGACTAATGCACCTAGTACTTTCATGAGACTAATGAACCATGTTCTT
>OVBE01017895.1:0-10230 GCA_900406425.1 Iberis pinnata
GGATACAGAGTTTTCAGGATGACTTGTAAGGCAAAGCTTGGCATAAACGTCTTGCTTGTGGTATATACAAATGTTATGGATATCCCTTGCCTTATGCACATAAACCTCAAGAGTACCATAACTTATAGAATCTTTTCCATTGGATTTGATGCCATTAGATTGGTTTCGAGAAGTTGAGATCTCATTCTCTGACTCACCAATGATGAATGGTGAAACTACAGATTGTGGAGAATCCATTGCAATACCCTAAGAAACAATCCTGCAAACCAAAAAGGACAGATTGATATTGAAAACTTGGAAGACTTCTCTTTTAGCAGAGCTATACAAGGATTAATGAAACAAACTCTCTCCCTATGATATAATAAAGTCAATTCTAAGTTCAAGATGGACCCATCAATAATCTTTACCAAATTAAGTCCAGATAACAACATTCAACAACAAACAGTTTTCGAAAACTAGTCAAGTTTAGGTATAACAAGTCTTTATAAATTTAAACTCTAACCAAGTCAAACAATTCATGACAAATAAAAGGAATAGATTTAGTCATAGTGACAACAACGGATCACCTAACTGAAAAGTTTCAAAATTTCAATAAGAAAAGAAGGCAGAAACTAAAAGAAGAACTTGCCTTAAATCCAAGAACAATCTCCGATCGGAAACTCAAGAAAGCAAGGTAAGAAGAAAAGTTAGATGATTTCTCAAACAAAGAGAAAAAGATAAAAGACAAAGTAGTAGTAGTAGTCTTGTAAAAAGAAGAAGAAGAAGCATGTGAGTTAGAAACGAACAGGACAAGAGTTAAATGCGAAACTGTTAGTAAGTTGAAAAAAGAATGGAATATGAAGGAAAAGTGAGTTTGAATGGCGGACCACTAAGAAGAAAGTGGGGGCAGGCATAGTGATAGAGTCATGTTATGTTATGTACCAAAATATTCAACTGTTTCGGCTGTGATTAAAGTTAGATAGATAGAAAGCTATAAGCTTTTACCTCTTTGCCATTTGATCATTTTAAATAAATAAAAAAGAAATTGCAATAATACTTCACAAGAGGGAAAACTGTTACCTTTTTTGTTTGCCAAAGAAAACACACCAAACTAATTTTTAAACGATCGTTCTATAAACGAAAATTTAATTTCTAAAAATATAAATTTTGAAAGATAAAATAAAATTAACATTAAATAAAAATTTAGTTCCATAAACAAAAAAAAAATAATTTAAACTAAATTTTCAGAAATTTTAACCATCTAATAACAACGATGAGTTGGCCTAGTGGTTATTAGATGATTAAAATTTTTGGAAATTTAGATCCTGAAAAATAGATATCTAGTAGGTCACATGTTCAATTTATATAACATGATTTGGACTTCTCTCTAGAAAGATATACGAGTTTTGACTCAAAACTTCCTCGTTATTAAAAAATTATATATATATATATATATATATGTGTATTTATATAATATAACATGGTTTGGACCTCTCTAAAAATAGATTTCTAGTAGGTCACATATTCAATTTATATAACATGATTTGAACTTCTCTCTAGAAAGATATATAAATTTCAACTCAAAACTTCCTCGTTATTAATATGGTTTGAGCCTCCTATATATATAAAATTCGACTCATAATTCTCTTGTCATAAAAAATAATAATATATATGTTAGATATTATACATCTTACTAACGAATGGATATGAATTGCATGACTATATTGATTAAAGTTAGATATTAGATTAAAAAGTAAGAATGATTTTCGAAGATGTGTAGAACCCACAAGAAGCAAATAATAAAAGATCCAAACAGTGCTGATTCTCTATGGTATATCATCATTATTCATTTGTCTAATTCACAATTTTCCTATTTATTTTCTTTTCTTTCTTTAGACAATTATTGGGTATATATGTTTTAATGCCAGAATTACAAACTATAATTGCCGACATTATGACATCAAAATGTCACTATCATCTGAATGCCTACACTTTTATTTTAGTCATTTAAAATCTTGTAATTCATAATATTATTGTACAAATAACTTTTCTCCCACTTTCTATTATTTTTTAAAACAATTATACTCTGATTCACATAATCTTAAATTATTTATATTTTTTGGTAGATTTTCAATTGCATTAATTACTATTTAACTTTTAACTTTTAAAAAGACATAAAAGAAAAAATAAGTGGTATTGATTTGATGTTTTTATATTCCATTTTTAATCTTTAAAATTAATTAGTTGATATATATATATATATATATTTTAAAATAAAATTATACCAAAATTTATATTTTTGTACTCTATAAACAGATATTTATTTTTTTATTTGGACACAAAACAAAATTCAAGTTTCTATGTACACGACGCTTTGTGTACATGACACTAATTATTCAGAGTACACAAGGATGATGCAGTCTATGTACAACATCGTGTATCATGTAACATGTGTATAGCGTCATGTACACAATGATGTATACAAGATGTTTGTGTACATCTTGCTAATTATTAGATGTACAAAATGATAATGCAAATTATGTATAATGTCGTGTACAATGATGTATAATTATTAGATGTACACAATGATGATGCAGTCTATGTACAACGTTGTCTATCATGCCACATGTATATCATCGCGTACACAATAATGTGTACACGATGCTTGTGTATATCATGCGAATGATTAGGTGTACACAATGATAATGCAATCGTACACAATGATAATGCAGTCGTACGCAATGATAATGCAGTCTATGTACAATGTTGTGTATAATGTTGTGTACAATGGACGTATAATTATTAGATGTACACAATGATGATGCAGTCTATGTATTATGTCGTGTATCATGCAACATGTACATAACATCATGTACACAATGATGTGTACACGATGCTTGTGTATATCATGCTAATGATTAGATGTACACATTTAATAATTAGCACGATGTACACAAGCATTGTGTATAGAACATTGTGTACGTAACGCTGTACACATGCTACATGATGCGCGAGATTGTACACACAAACATCATGTACATGACGTTATACACATGTTGAATGATACACGATATTGTACACATACTTAATAATCATTGTGTACATCGACTAACTAGCGTAATGTACATAGAGTGTCGTGTACATAGCCGTCATGAAATTTGTTTATTTATGTGTCCAAATTAAACAAAACAAGTGTCTATTTAAAAAGTATAAAAAGTTACGAATTTTGGTATAATTTTTAATATTTTTGGACATATATATTATCAAGTAATTGGTTTTTAAAGATTGGAGGTGAAAAAAGTAAATGTCAACATATGACAAGAGAAAAAGGTAGAGTATAATGGAGACAAAAATTTTCTCTTTTCTCACCAAAATGCACTAGAATGTAATTACTTCAAGAAGTATATCAAAGTGAACTTTACCCAAAATTCTTTTCCACAAAAATTACCTTTTTTAATATGTTTTTCCCTTGTGAAGTATTTTTTTGGAGAATTCTCAAAAATACCACCAAAAACTAAGTTTATTCCAAAAATATCATACACTCCCAAAAGTTCCAAAAATACCACCAAAATATTTTTGTTCCAAAAATACCAAAAAAATTGAAATAGCTTTAAAACTTCAAATTTAAACCCTAAAACCCCAAAACCAGACCCTACCCACTTTAAAACTAAACCATAAACTCTATTTAGTGAACCAAAACTCAAAATTTTAAATTCTAAACCCTTAAAAATCACTTTTTATGTTTATGGTATTTTTGAAACATTTGAAAGTGTGTGGTATATTTGAAACTTTGGAGAGTGTGTGATATTTTTGGAATTTGAACTTCTGTTAATGGTGTTTCAAGGAATTTTTTTTTTAATCTATCAAGGGAGTAAAAGAAAATCAACTAGTTTACTTCCAACACTACAAATCGTTCGTTTTGGAAACAAACTGAAATTGATTTGTGCACGAACGATAATTTGTTGGGTCGATATAGGAAGGTGTAGCTATTTATGTGTTTATTATACATTTTATTGGTTACTCAATTAAATTATTACTATTTATAAATTAAAATTTAAAAAATAAATACTATATGATAGGAAATATTATCGGAAAAGTTATTTTTGGAATTTGGATATAAAAGACATGTAAAAGTTACCAAAATTATGAACCCATTTAGAAGCCTAGCCCAATTTTAAAGCGGAAGTGGATTTGTAGACAAGAAGACATAAGATTAATGTGTTGATTGGCAAAACATTTAGGAGAGTGTATTCAAACAAATATTTTATATGATTTAAAGTGATTTGAGTTTTAGTGAGTTTTTAGGTAATTTTAGATGAATTAGGAAATCCATGTGATTTTTTTTAAAATTCTATACAATCCCACCTAAAACCATGAGATTTGAGATTTTGTATTTTTAACTAAGAAAATCCATTGAAATATCATCAAATCAATAGAAATCCACTACTTAAAATATTTCCAATAACAATGGATTTCATGAGACTTTTTAAAATCACAAATTCAATAACAGTGGATTTCGTGAGACATTTTAAAATTCTTGTTTGAATAACAGTGGATTTGTCCATTTAACACAAATTCTTCCAAATTCCGCATTCAATACACCCCCCTTAGGAATTTAGGAATGTATAATATTTTCTCTATTTTTGTAATAGTTGTTTAAAGTCCTCTCACACCGATTAAAAAATTTGTATTTTTCATAAAAACAACCATAAATTTTTTAAACCAACCAATCAAAAAATTTACTGCAATTATTCTATTGGTCAGAAAAGTCAAACACATTTAATTTTTATTTAAAACCTAAAATAACAGTTAATTTGAAATAAAAACAAACCTCTAAAATAACCATTAAAACAAAGCGTAGGGATTATTATTTATCAACTAATCAAATTTGGGTAAAAAACATTTAGGAGAGCATTTACAAAATATTATATTAATTTTATTAAATATTTTTAAAAAATTTAAATATAGAAAAAAAACTTATGATATACAATTATTTAATATATTGGTTATATTAAATATTTTAAAATAAGTATTTTTAATAGTTTGATTTTTTCATATTATCGCTTTCTGCTCTACCAATCAATAAAATACGAACATTAAATAAGAGATACAACTTCACCAACATACTGCTAATGACCTAATGCTTCATAAACTAATACTCTATTATAAGCATTTTCAATCAGGACTTAAATGTGTATATTTATTTTGGCCTACATCGTCTATATACATAGCAAACAAGATACTATTCAATTAACTTTTTTCATCTTGACAATAAGAATATATTACAACAAGTAACACACATATATGTCAAGAGCGTGAAAGTCACGTACGTACAGCCTGACAGCAAGTATTGAAAGCGCACATATGTCCAATTTGACACCAAGAAACTTGAAAGCGTGTTTTGCATTGCTTTAGTCATGATGTTATAATTGTTATGTTGTTTGTACATGTTGAGTGAATATGAAACGAGCTTGGACTGTGTTTCGAACACTGTGACATTTTGCGTATATCATTTTATATTACATAGTTAAGAACATGTCCATTGATTCATCTTGCATTACACAAGAACTTCCAAGAGCCTTCTTAACCATTTAAGGTCGTGTAATGTTGCTGCTATGAATCAATTTTTAATCTTAGCCAAAGAATTCAACACATTTCTGCTTGTTTATCTTCCACGAGATCGGTGACCGTCCAAGGAAAACAACATATACAAAAAATGATATTCGTGTAAGAGGGCATGAAGCCTAGTCTGAATCATAAAATGCTTGTACTAGCAAGCCACATCAGTCGGAAACATAACTCCCCTGACCGGACTCCTTTTCGAATATCTTATTTTATCGCATTATAACCTCCTAATGTGCATTTCTTGGCTTATGCATTACTTGAAAGAAACATGTACGACATAACACAATTTCGGACATGTGACTATCAAGTAAACCAAGCGACCAAGTATTCTTACAAATGAATTGGATCATATGATAAAATGGTCCTTTATTCTACAGTAGTTTGTGGCTCACTTCGATAGGAGTTATCGCTGGTTTATATATTCCAATGATCCAACATTTGCAGCAATAACAAGATAATATTTTTTGTGATAAGAACATACCGTGTGTCCTCTAGATATATTTTAATTTCATGGAAATAATTAGTCTTCCCTAGGAACTTCATGTGGAAGCATTTAATCCTCATCCTTTCTATATCTTGAAGAAATTGTAAAACCCGCGCCTATCTTCCAACAAACTCTTGTAAAATCGCTTCAATCCACATCCTTTTTATAAATTTTATGATGTTCTCTTTATATTATGATGTAATATCCTTCTTAGATCTCTTCGAATTCACCTCCGTTGAGGTATTTCCACTTCGTTGTTTCGTCTATGATTTTACCGCCTCAACAGGTTGCTGAGCATCAACGGAACAAGAGTCCTCTTCTTTATTCATGAAAGTCACAAATGTCACAAGTGTTTCCGAAATTGAAGTAGTAACAATTTTTTTGTAGTCACGTTTAACACTGTTAAATACTATTAAGGTTGGACTAATAAGATGTTTTAATAAGAAAATTCAAAGAAAATTGATGCTTTAAACGGGTCCTAATAAAAAAATTGAAGTATTAAATGGCTTACAAAAAAGTTCACGTTTTTTTATCAACATTTGGGCCACAACAAGCCGGCCAATAGCCAGTTCCTACATAATAGTAGACATTTCCTACACTCTCGTAGGCGAGAAGATTCGATCCTGGGTGAGGTGTTGTTACCTGCCTCATATGGACTTATAAATGCCACCAGTTCAAGGTCATTTTTCTAAAAAAGTTCATGCTTTAAATGACTTAAATTTAAAAGTTTACGGTTTTTTTTTTTTTTTACTTTTTCCCCTTGAAGATGGTAGACTTTAGATGAATATTATTTATTTGTCGCATATAAAAATAATATAGAATATAATATCTCATATACTTTTTTCCAAAGAAAAAATGGAAAATATATTAAAAGAAAAGGTTCATCCTCATCTTAAAGTGATTTAGATGATCTTCCTTGAGATCCCCCATATGAAAAAAATAAAAACATATTATCATGCGAACCAAATAGATTAGGTAATTCAAAAATATTTGATTAGAGGTTCTTGTCAATCTCGCGGTCATAGTTTTGGAAGAAAAAACTAATAGGAAACACCTTGAAATGACTTAATTCGGCTTGGTTTGATCAATATCCTAACTGGTTAGAGCACAATGTGAAGAAAAAAAAAGCAATTTGTTTATGTTGTTACTTGTTAGAGATAGTTCTGGTAAGAACGTAAAAATGATGCTTATATCACTAAAGGTTATGTGGCTAGAGTAGGTATTTGAAATCATTTATAGAGCGCATATTGGAGGTGTTGAAAACTTTCATAACAATGCAGTTATGAAATGTGAAAAATTGATGGAACAAACTCAATCTTTTCAGTATGCGTAGCATAAAAAAATGATATTGTGAAAAACGAGTATCAGATTTGGCTACATGTCTTAATTGATGCTTCTGGATACTTATTGCATAGTCATTATGATGAGACAAAGTAATTTGCTAAGAGAGGAAACTTTGTGGAACTTCTTCAATATACAACTTAACAAAATGAAGTTGTGAATAAAGTGATAGTAAAAAAATGCTCTAAAAAATAATCAGATGGTATCCTCGAAGATTCAAAAGACATTGTACATTTTTTGCAAAAGAATTAGTCAAATATATTGTTCAGGAATCATGATGTTATTCGTTTGTTGGTGGATGAGTTTGTTGATGTTTCCAATAAAGAACAAATGGCGGTATTGTTTTGTTTTATTGATAAAACCAAAACAACCAAAGAAAGGTTCATGGGTATTTCATATGTGAGTGAGACATCTTAAGCAATCATGAAATCAATTAGTTGACTTTTTCTTTGTTAAGAATGAATTAAGCATTAAAAAGATGAGAGGACAAGGTTATGATTCAGCTAACTAGTAATATGAAAGGTAATTCAATGGGCTAAAGACATTGCTTTTGAGGGAAAACTCATCATTTTGTTTTGTACATTGTTTTTGCACATCAGCTTCAATTGGTTGTTGTGGCAGTTGCGAAAAAAATATTGATGTTAGACTTTTTGACATGATTTCTATATTGTTGAATGAGGTGGGAGTTTCATGCAAAAAATATATATATATATATGCTTGTAGAAAAATACATAACGATAATTGATCAAGGAATAAATGATGGTGAAATCGATACTCGAACAAGATTAAATAAATAAATTTTTCTTCAAAGACCAAGAAACACTTGTTGGGGGTTTTCATTATAAAACTTTACTACTTTAGATGATTTAGTTTTTGTCATTGTTGAGGTGCTTCTGTATATTTAGAATGATGAGGTAGATGACTTGAAAAGACGTTATACACATATTCTTCTCATATATTTTCAGAGTTTTGATTTTGTATTTTATTTGTAAATGGTGATACATATTTTAGGACTTAATAGACAACTTATCTATGACTCTACAAAGAAAAGATCAAAATATTTTAAATGTTATATCATTGGTGGAGTCAACTAAGCGACAATTACAACAATTTAGAGATGACGGATAAAATTCTCTCATGGTGGAAGTTTTTACTTTCTGTGAAAACATGATATTGAGATGCTTGACATGAATGACGATTATGTTAATTCAAGAAAGCTAAGAAAAAAACAGGAGTGACAAATATACATCATTAGAAGGTCAATTGCTTATATATTTCTTTAGATTTGCAACTTTAGGAGTTTAACGATTGCTTCAATGAGGTGAACAATGAATTTCTTATTTGTATTGTTTCTTTATCTCTCGTTGATTCATTCTATGCGTTTGATTGGTCAAAATTGATGAGGTTATCTAAGTTCTATCCAGATGATTTTTGTCATGGAGAATCTATATCTCTCGAGTAGCAAGATGTTTACATTTTCATTCAAAAAATCTTGGAAAACTTGCTTATTTGCTGGTGAAAACTTGAAAGCATCTATTGCATCCTTGGTTTATAGGCTTTTGAAATTGGTTTTATTTTTCTTGTCGCTACTACAAGTGTTCATAAATGCTTCTCAATAATAAAGATTGTGAAAACACATCGACGCAACCATATCACAACCAGATTAGAGAGCAATTCATGAATGAATGTCTAATTTTTTGTCAAAAATGATTTATTTAAAGACATTAAATATGAGATTGTAGTGAAAATCTTTCAAGAGATGAAAGATCGTAGAGTACTTTTGTAGAATGTTTTATATTTATGTTAATGATAATATTTATTCGTGCCTTTGACCGCCATTGGGTGCATTACATGAAATGCTACAAAGATTTTTCACTTTTTTGTTGTTTTCTCCTTAAAACACCAAATGAGCTTTTCTCTTCTTTTTTTTTACAACTCCTTAACAAGCTCTTTCCTCCTATTCATTGAAATTTTTTAAAAAAACCTCAACTTAGAAAACACCAAAAAATCCTCCAAGTATCATATGGTATAAAAAAAATTCAATTAATGCTGACTTTGCCAAATTAATATGTAACTTTAGTTGACTGAGACAAATTAGACCCAACGTTAGTCAAACTTAACGGACCATTAAGTTTGACTAACATGGTCTATTTTGGCATAACAAACAAAACTATGGTATTTATTTGGTCAAACTTAAAAAATTGAAGATTTTTTGCCATATATATATATATATGTGTGAGAAAATTATTCAACTAAGATACTTTTGCACATTTTTTTTTAAATAGTTTGCTTATTTTAGTTTGTAAAATATTTGTAACCAAATTTTATATTAAAAATATACAAGTAATATAATTTGTATATAATTTATCATATTATATGATTAGTTACTATTTAATTAGATAACAAATTTATATTATTATTTTTAAAATAACTTTAATATTTTTTTATTATATAAAAAGTATATTAGTAAAATAGTCCTAATGATTTTAGTTAATTATATAAAATTATAATATAGTAACTATATTTAAAATAAATTATATTTAACCTTAATATGTTAGTAAATATAATAAGCTAATTACCAATACTTTAGTATAAAAAATATGAACAAAAATATCTTACTTAACTTTTTTAAAAATAATATAAATCTCTTACCCAATCAACGAATAAATAATCTTATAATATGATAAATTATATAAAAATTATATTAACATATTTCTAATAAAAAGTTTAGTTACAAATACTTTAGTGACTAAATTAAGCTAACTACCAAAACTTTAGTTTCACAAAAATAAACAAAAGTA
>OVBE01017896.1:0-10229 GCA_900406425.1 Iberis pinnata
CTTTTAATTACCTTGTTTCAATATGTTTAATTTGTTGGTTTCATAGCATCTTATTACATTTTTTGTATTCATTTCAGTTTCACTTTAGAAGACAACAGCAAGCAGACTGTAATCAAAGCCTTCTTACTTGCTAAGGCATATGTGCGTACACAATTGCGCAAAGTTGAAATGATTGACAATCTCTGCAAGCTCGTCTCTAAGGAAGATGAAGGTATTTTAAGGTAAAGTTCCTTGACTGTTGTACTGTATTTTTAGTTTGTGGTACAGTCACGGTCTTGTAATCATATGACATTACCATAACTAGAAATTTATTTATTTTTTGGTTACAGGGAGCTCTTGATTGACTTCTACTTAAGGTCAGGGAATAGAAAACAAGAGCAGGTTATCATTTCCAGGTAATACTTTATCGTACCAAATCAAAAGTACTACTTCCTCCGTTTCGTTTTAGCATTATACAATTTATTAACTCATTGTTGTCTATACTTATGGAAATACTGTCTTCAATAATGGTTGCTTTTCTTGCTATATGCAGACAATACTGGCTGATAGATAGCAACCGGATTGCGACAAAGATTAAGAGTGCATCAAACTGTCATCACGTCATTGACATCAGCGATGTATGGTGGTTTAATTTTTGTAATATTATATTTAGATGTAGTTGTGAAAACAAGTTTTTGTACATTTTCATTTTTCAGGTTGTGGATGATTGGCCAGGATTGCCTAGAGGTGTGAAATTTGATCCATCTGATCCATAGATCATATGGCATTTGCTAGAAAAAGATGGTTTATCAAGCTTAAGCCCCCACCCGTTTATCGTACCAAAGCAAAAGTACTACTTCATCCGTTTCGTTTTAGCATTATACAATTTATTAACTCATTGTTGTTAATATGGCATGTAGGGATGGTGTGAGTGAATCTCAGTTCAATCAAGTTCTTAACATTGAATTGGATCAGATTATGCAGGTGAGAATTTTTGTTCTAGAGCTTTCAGTGGTTAATTTCTTTAACATGGCTGGAACCCTAAATTTACTGTGACTGTTGCACAAAAAAATCATCACACCAAGTTCTTTCAGACATAGAGTTTAATCAGGGAGTGACTCAAAGCCTGCTTACTTGCTCATGTAAGGAAGTACAAATTCAGACATTTTACGCACGTAAATATTATGTGGTATTATTAAAGATCTTTGCTTATTTTTGGTGTTTGTAGGTCTGTCGAATAGCTGATACGCAGCGATACACCAAAAGGCTCAATGAAAGACATGTCAAGATACTGGAGAAAGTGAAGATTCTGATGATTTTAGTATATATGTTAGGAATGATTGTGAAGGTTTATTGGTGATATTTGATAGGTTTTATGATTTTCGTTGGTTGATTCCTTACATTATGGAAATGCTACTCTTTTGTAAACATGGAAATGTTTTATGGATATATTAAAATTATTTAATTTTAATTTGAAAAACAAATCAAAAATATATTATAATTGCAAAAAAAATACAATTGTATAATTGTAATATTAATTGTCGGGTAATTACAACACAATTATACCACAAATAGTTTGCTATCTTTGTAAAACAAACTGCTATAGATGCAATCCAATTATAATACAAACCCAACGCTATTATTAAAAACCTTTAATAACACAAATAGTTTGCTATCTTTGTAAAACAAACTGTTATAGATGCAATCCAATTATAATACAAACTCAACGCTATTGAATATAAAAAACTAAAGCTATTATTAAAAACTTTTAATAACAAATGTACGCCACTATTATAAAATAAACAATTGCATCTTGAACAACGCTATCGTAAATTCGATAATTATAGCATACATTAAATCTGCTATCTAAAGTGTCCGACCTTTAATGACGGGCACTGTCAGAGCGTTTAATAAACCGCTATGGTATCCTACGATAGCGTTTTTCGAACGCTAAGGAAAGGCATATTTCTTCTAGTGATCATTTACACTCCGACCCAGCCCGCCCTCTCCTTCCTTATAAATTTTCTCAAAAAAGGGGGAGATGTATTCGTCCTTTACACTCCGACCCAGCCGGCCCTCTCCTTTCCTTATAATTTTTTCTCAAAAAATGGGGGAGATGTACACGCCGCCCAATTCTTCTCCAAGTTCAGCTCTTTGAAGTCCAGCATAGCTAGCTCCTCATTGAACCCAACCAAGTCCCCTTCCAAATCCCTCTGCTCCGCTTCCAAGGTAGTCTCCCCCTAAGTTAAAATATTTATTAGCTCGAGATTACATTTGATTTGCTCCACTTGTATCAGCTTCTCTTGATACACCCTCTTATTTGTGACCTTCCCCTTTACCCGCTCCATCTTCTTGGCGAACTGCGCCTTCATCTCATCCTCTTTCTCTTTAAGCTTTTTGTCCATTTGATCATCCATATCCCTTATGATAGACGCTAACTCCTTGGCCATGGCAGCTATCTCACTCTTCAAATTCTTCTTAGCTTTCTCGTGACGAACCGTCTCCTCATTCAGCTTCTCGTCATCTTTCTTCCTTAGGTCTTCCAGCTCAGCGACCTTAGCCCTCAACCTATTGTTCTCGTCCGTCAGCGTTTCAACCCGCCTCACCGCAGCTTTCAACTCCGAGATAAATTTATCAGCCCTAGCTGTTGCATCCGCAATTAGATCGACCCCAGAATTCTTTTTTGCCTTCCTCAGCTCGTCATCTAAGACACCCACCAACCGATTCGCTAAATTCGCGGTCTGAAGGAAGTAAGTGCACAGTCAGATCAAACAAGGGACCAACCAGAAGCATAAAACAAATAATCAGAAACATACGTACCTCAGTATGGGAGCGGGCCCACTCGGCATACTCCCTCTGAACCGGGAGTTACTTATGATCGTACACCTTAGGTCCGTCGAGCCGCAGCTTAGAGACCAGCTCAGCACAAAGATCGTCGTCCTCAATGATGGGAGACTATTTCAGCCAGGTAAAGCTAAAAGAGAATCCACCGTAATCGTGAGCACCCACCAGAGACCTTTCTTGCGTACGAGCCCTTTTTCAGCTGGGGCTTCGAGATGGCGTGAGCTACGATGAATTGGGGGAGGACGGGTTGTTTTCTTGTGAGACCCAACGACTTTCTCCCTACGAACATCACCACGTGATAAATCAGAAACTTCGATAGGATCCACATCCATCGGGATCTGGTCCTTTAGTGTTTTGGCTTCCTGAGCAACGTTGGGGTCTACCGAGCTGGGAGCCCCCTGGGAACTTTTTAGTTTACGAGCTTCACGGTAAGGAATAGGATTCTTCATGGTGACAAACGGATACGGAGACGGGTTGCCTGCAGCAAAACCAAACATCAAATGTTATACGACTTGAATAGACCAAAAGAAAACCCAAATCAAAATACTTACTTGAAGATGATTCGGAGAGCGGTTCTAACGGCAGCCAGTTACGGGATACTATTTCCCCGTCAAAGGGGTTCCAACTGTTCAACCGATTGCTCCCAAGAAGATTCCAACTCTTCAGATACTCAGGAGAAGGGTTCTCAATCTGAACCAAGTGCGGAACTGGCAGACACCAAAATAAAAGAGGAAAAGGAAATCGGTCAACCAATAACACCCAAAAATCAACACAAAAAAAATTAAAGCCAAAAGTGGCCATAAAATATTGGCCCAACGAATAGCGAAGAAACTCAGAAGATAGGTTTAAGAAAGAAAAGGAGGGGATTCACACCAATCTCCCTAGTCCACCAAGATTGCATATCGTTGGGACCCGTAGTCCCGAAGGAGAGATTATTGACTTCTAAGAAAAAGTAAAACTGATCCCAATCAGTTTCGTCTTTTGGAGCCTGCCCAGTTGTGAACCCTTGATTGGGTTTGCTAGCTAAGTACCTAAGACCACCTTTCGGTCCCCTTTTTGCATATGTGACCACCTCGAGCATGTCACAGCCCAGTTCAAAATCGTTCTCCCTTGCCTGGACCATCAGAAAAATTGTATGCCAGACTCTTTTAGGCATCAACTGGCTCAAAGCCATCCCTCGGCGACGCACGTATCGAACCAGCAACCCAGGTACGGTAAAACGCAACTCGCAGGTCCTGAAGAAGATCTCATAGACCGTAATAAATCCGGCTGGGGGATTGTTTGGGAACTGACCAGGTTCAGGGATCAGGAACCTGATATCAAGAGAGAAATCAAATCCTTCCCAAATCGTCCTCACATACGCGATAGATGATCGAGAGAAGAAGAAAGTCATGATTCGCGGATCCGTAGCCGCCTTGGACCTTATACCAAAAGCGATGGGGTTTCGACGCTGGTGATGGCCGCATGATGCGATGACAAGCTCCTGCTGCGGGAACAAAGCGCCAGTTGTTTCGACATGACGGGAAAGCCAAGACGGAGGGGAAATTAAAGAAAGAGAAGCATAAGAGAAAGGAAAATCCAGGGGAGTTAGAGAAAATTTGAAGAAGAAGAAGAAAACAAATTGAAAGCGAAAATGGCAAACCCTAGCAGAAATTAAGAGAAATAAGATGTGAAGTAACAATACCTTTGGTTGCATAAGAGAGAAAGAGAGCTGGCGGTTGAATACGTAGTGGGGAGACGGTTCCAAGCACTTGAGGAGAGAGGAAAAGCAGCAGTAACTGCTTCGAAGAATACAAGGCCGCCTTTTGTAGGCACAATGATGACAATTTTGAACTTCAAAATCAAAGCGCATGTGGCATGCTTAGATGAGTAACCGCCGGACTGTTGAGATTTCCTCAACCAAAAATCGAAACAAATTGATTTAACAAATACTCAATTTTTGGATTAATAGCATTATTAAATTCCGCACGAGAGATAAAAATATATATATATATATATATATATATGTTAATCATATATGTACATATATATATATATATAAACAGCAATTGCAAATAAAGATCATCTTGAAACAAGGAATCCTACTGGAAATTCACCAATCAGTTTTCAAGGGTCACCCAACTCGCTAAACTCATAGGGAGATTTGGGGGCTAATCTGTTGGTGTCAAAACCTCCTCAGGAGGATTTTTCTTTAGCTAGTTTCACTCCCTGGATGATAACTTAGCACGTAATAGGCGTAGATGGATTTACCGAACATTTTTCTACTTGGGCACGAAAGATAAGTGGCTGAGCACCCAGGACGTAGACGGACTGAGAAGAATGCGAGCACGAGCAGAGCAAGTAGGGACCAAGTCATGGCAGTTCCGAGTCAGTAGGGAGTCGCCGAGATTAACTGTTCAACAAACCGAGAAGATCGGAACAATCCGAACTAGGCAGAGGAAGTTATAAAAACGAGAAGAGAGAAAGTGAGAAGGATCGAATCTTTTTGGATAATTAGACTACTTTCTTACTTGAGAATTTATAACCAAAACGCAGAGTGTATTCATACAATCGAGATCAATAAAATCCATTTTTCTATTTTTATTTGAATTTGTGTTGTGCCTTTTTCCTCATTTAACAAGAACAAATGAATTCCTCATTAAGATCAATTTAATAAAAATTATGTTGTGGGTTTTAGCATCCACACATTCATTAGTATACTGAGCGTTATGAGAAGTTCCCAAAACATTACCCACAACTTTACCAAATTTGGTGGCCTCTTTCAAGGCCTTGATGAGTGCATCGAAGTCACTCTTGCTCACATACTCCTCATTAGAAGTTGTGGATGTTGCTTTGTAAGACTAGAGCTTTTGAGTTTCTTGTCTCCTCAGTGTTTTGACTCGAGCTTCCCCCATCATTGCCTTGGTTTTATTGAGAAATATTGGACCTTGGTCCATTAAACTTGCTTATATTCCTTGTTGGTCTTTGATGTGGGTGGAGAAACCAGCACTTGTCTTAAGAATGCCGTTTCTTTTGCAATGCTTGCACACAATGGTTAGCTTCTTGTCCTCTGTCTTGTGAAAGCCTTAACTTGCGGTTGTTACTACTCCTTTGTTGGCCATTACCAGCTCTTTCTTGCCATCAAAGAGACCATGAGTCCCTTGTTCCCTCAAGATTTGAGAGCAAACGTCCTCAAGAGATCCAAGTTTGGTTGACCTCAAGCTATGTTTAACCAATTCTTTGTATCCACCATGGAGATTGAGTAGTAGACCAAAGATCTAGTCTTGTTATCTCCTTTCACTCAAGACCGTATGTTGGGGTCAAAAACGGTCACGACGAAATTAATGTTAAAAAAACGTCGGTAGACGCATCGATCCCGATTGGTAGAACAGACTAACCAAATTCGCAATATTCCCAAAATACCGCAAACGATAAGTTTTGGAAGAATCGAGCAACGATCACAAAATTGCTAAGCGATCATCTCTGCACTCTTTTGTACTTAGTCAAGAATGGTTTTTTCCCACCGGGTTTTCCTATCACTAACGTTTTAACGAGGCAAGATGGACCGCTTACTCGGAATGAACGTACAAGGAATAGGGAAAACCTCAATGAATATGCAATCTCCAGATAAACGCTTTAATATCGTATATCACTATGGAAAGCACGAACCTTTCTCAAATACGAACAATCGAGACGTTTTTGGACATACGTTCATCTCGCCAGTTGGTGAGATGAATCGGAAAAATTCATCTCTCCAGTTGGTGAGATGAATCATACATGTTCTTCGTATCACTCTGAATGATTCGTCTCTTGGTTTGTATCGTTCTGAGTCTCCGTTGAAGTTTTATGATAAAAATAGTAAAACCCGTTTTATTCGTACGATGACTTCCTACGGCTAGCAAAAAAATCGTGAAATCGTTCAACGTGTAAAATGATAGCATTTAACTTAAAAGTTGATGTCATCCCAATTACGAGCTTTCCCAAGGTATCGATCGTATTGCTGCACGAAATTTTGTTTTCTCGATAAGAATCGTAAAAACCGCATAAACCGTAAAACAACCTAACAAGGCCTAAAACACGACCATGGCCCACTTACGATTCCTGATGGGAAACAAGCCCAAACATAATGACAGTCGAAGTTTGTCTTGCAAGCCGAAGAAAAATGGAATAAATCCAGAAAGGAAGATTCTCGCAGAAAAATCCATTAAGAAAAGGAAGATTTCCGCTGAGGAACGGAAGACGATTTAGGAAAATGGAGCAATTTTGAAGTCTATATAAGAGAGATCAAAAGATGGTGCAAGACACGTTCTTTTCTTTGCACCAAAAACACTTAGAGCATTAGGGTTGATTTCCGATTTTATTAGCAAGTTGTGACTCAACTAGGTTATTAGTCTTAGGTTCTTTTTGTGCTACGAAACTCGCCAACGGCTCAAAAAGCTAAGGCTCACCACCTATTGAAACGCTCATACGAATTTGCAATAAGACCTCTATTTTGTTCTCTTTCATTTTCGTGTTCTTATTGTCTTTTTCGTACTCTGATCTTGTTCGTGTTTGACTCATAAATCCAGGATCTCTAAAAAGTGTGGAAACCAGATTCGCACTGTCGATTTCCGTTAGTTACGGAAAATCATAGATGACTATAACTTTCCAGAGATCCCAGATTTTTGTCAGTCAAACAAGTACAAGATCAGAACACAACAAACAATAATAAAATACGAGATTAAAAGTACGAAAGAGGGCAAAAGAAGTTTTCTTATTCCGAATCGTATGAGAATGTTCCAATTAGATGATAGTCCCGGCCGCAAGAACAGTCGGCGAGTATCCTAGATCTAACAACGGAGACCTATAACCTAATTGATTTGTAGCTCGCTAAGAACGGAAAATAAACAATGTAAAGCCCTAAGTATTTTTGATGCGAAGAGAGTTGAACGTGTCTTGAACCATCGCTTGATCTTTCTTATATAGACTTCAGAATTGCTCCATCTTCCTTTTCTGTCCTTCGTTCCTTTGAGGACATCTTCCTTATCTTGATGGATTCTCCTGCGGAAATCTTCATTTTATGGATTTCTTCAGTTTCTCTTCAGCTTGCAAAACAAGCTTCGGCCGTCATCACGTTTGGGCTCGTTTTCCATCTGGAATCATAAGTGGGCCGTAGTCGTGTTTTAGGACTTCTTGGGCTGATTTACGATTTAGGTGGTTTTCACGACTCTTGTCGAGGAAACAAACTCTCGCACAACAATACGATTGATACTTTTTCAGAAGGGTCGTAAATGGGATGACATTAGTATTTAAGTTAACCGCTATTTTTTTACATGTCTGGTTAATATGAAACGATTTCACGATTCTTTTACAAGTCGTAGGAAATCATCATACAAAAGGAACGGGTTTTATGATTTTCATCGTAAAACTTCAACAGAGACTCAGAACGATACGAAACAAGAGACGATTCATTCATAGTGTAAATTCATCTCGCCAGTTGGCAAGATGAATCATACATGTTCTTCGTATCACTCCAAATGAGTCGTCTCTTGTTTCGTATCGTTCTAAGTCTCCGTTGAAGTTTTATGATAAAAATCGTAAAACCCGTTACTTTCGTACGATGACTTCCTACGGCTCACAAAAGAATCTTGAAATGTTTAGATGTATAAAATGATAGCGGTTAACTTAAACGCTGATGTCATCCCATTTACGACTTTTCCGCAAAGGTATTGATCGTATTGCTGCGCGAAACTTCGTTTTCTCGACAAAAATCATAAAAACCGCCTAAACCGTAAAATAGCCCAACAAGGCCTAAAACACGACCATGGCCCACTTATGATTTTAGACGGGAAACGAGCCCAAATGTAATGATATTCAAAGCTTTTCTTGCAAGCCGAAGAAAACTGGAAGAAATCCAGAAAAGGAAGATTCTCGCAGAAGAATCCATCAAGAAAAGGAAGATTTCCGAAGAGGAACGGAAGACGGAAAAGGAAGATGGAGCAATCCGAAGTCTATATAAGAGAGATCATGTGATGGTTCAAGACACATTTCTTTCTCTGCACTAAAAACACTTATAGAATTAGGGTTGATTTCCGATTTTATTAGCGAGTTGCGACTCAACTAGGTTATTAGTTATAGGTTCTTTTTGTGCTACGAAACTCGCCAACGGCTCACGAAGCTAAGACTCACCACATGTTGAAACGCTCATACGAATCCGCAGTAAGACCTCTGTTTTGCTCTCTTTTGTACTCTTTAATTTTCGTGTTCTTATTGTCTTTTTCGTACTCTGATCTTGTTCGTGTTTGACTCACAGAAATCTGGGATCTCTAATTTTTCGTGACTAACAGAAATCAATAGTGAAAATTTAGGTTCCCACACCATAGGGTCAAGAGTGAAAGGTTGAAGTATCACTAGTTTGGCCCACAATGCCCTAAACTTTTTGAAGTAGGTGTTAAACTCCATATCATATTGCTTGAGCTCGCTAATGGCCTTCTTCACCTCGTACACTCGGATAAGGTTAGAGACATTCCCAAAGATCTTTTGGAGAGTCTCTCATAGTTCTTTAGGAGTTTCACGGTAAGAGTATGCTTCGAGTAAAGATGGATCCAAAGAGGTTTGCATGACTCCAAGGACCATTTGATCGTCTTGGAACCACTTTTCTTCCTTGATGGTAACTTCACCTTCTTCCTCGTCCTCGACTGCTTCCTTAGCATCACCTTCTTCTTCTCCATCTTTGGAGTCATCTTTAGCAGTATCCTTCTTGGGATCTTTTTTCTTCTTCAAGGTCGGATATGTCTTCACGATATGGTTCCATAATCCCTTTCTTCCGAGATACATCTTCTTGCCCACAAGAGGTAGTTGATTCCTTTAAGAACCACAGGTACATTCTTCTGAATATCCATGAGATTTTGAACAAAATGACTGAGAGAGATTGAAAAGAACTAAGATTTAGAGTGAAAAAGACTAAGAGAATGAGAGTTTAAGCGGAAGTATGAACGATAAAGGAGCTTTTCGCTCTGATACCATAAAATTTTGAGAGTATTAAGCTCTATACATGGCGGATAAAGCTCAAAAACAGGAGAGAGAGAGAGAGAGAGAGTGTGTGTGTGTGTGTGAGAATGCGAGTTTGAGAGAAAAGTAAAGAAGAAATCTTTCTTCCTTGTTGATACCAGGTTTAGCACATGCTCCCAAAAGCCCATTTTGACATAAGGCCCATCTAGGCGCCGACTTGGAGAGAAGATGGACCGAAATGAAGATCAGCGGAATGGGCCGATCTGGCGAGCTGGGCCGTCCAGCTCGCGGCCCATTAGTTTAAGCATATGTAATTAGGGTTTTTACCATNATCTGTGGGGACTTCTCTGAAAGACATTCAAAAAATCTTACTTCAACCAAAAGCAACATCGCAAGCAATGACCACGGGATCGCAGGTTAACCAGAGAGATAACGTC
>OVBE01017899.1:0-10228 GCA_900406425.1 Iberis pinnata
AACCCAAAAGATAGTGCAAGTAAGAAGGTCAATAGCCATTAAGTGTTTAAGTAAGAAAGTTCCTGAAACAGCTAGCAACGTCTAAGAAAGAAGTCTCTCCTAAGGGTAACAAAGAAATAATGAGAAATGGGACTGTAAATGGGTATGATCACTTGAAGTTTCAAAAGGGTAAAATTAGAACGCATCTCTGGATAGAATTAGGAAAATTAGGTTTCATTAGCATTGGGTAGATGAGGTCTTATTTATGTATGCATCTAATTGTTCTTACGTTTAGCCTTTTGCTAAAGCTCATTCCCTTTTTGAGTGAACCCTTGTTCTGAATTACTAATCCTCTGCATGAAGGGTTCATCTTTACTCCTTAACATGTCCTTGACCAAATGAGTTTATTGAAGACACATGACTTGATCCATGGTTCCTGATTAATGAATGTTAAAGGAGCAAACGAATTTGAATGCGTTGTGGAAGTTGGAATTGGTCTGTGATGAACTTTGATGAGTATGGCTAAAGTTCTTAAGTAGGATGAAGTTAGGATTGCATTCTAGAACTAGTAACCAGGACATTAACATTACATGTATTTGCAGCGTGTTTTGGTTATGAGTTCCCACTTTCAAACCTCACTCCCAGATTTCTGAATTACTTGCTTGAGGGAAAGCAAGGATTTAGTTTGGGGGACTTGATGACTCTGAATTTTCATAGATTTTACATATCAATTAGCATCAATTATGAGGTATAAAAGCGTGCATACATCATATTTATAGTTGATTTTAGTAAGTGTATGATTTTTAGGACTTTTGCATTAGAATTTGCATATGCACGCATTTTGGAGATTTTTCAAGACTTTCAGGAGTTTTCGGGAAGGATTTGTGAGATTTCAGAAAAGCAGCGCTTAACATTGAATGGAGCAGCACTTAGTATGGAATGGAGTGGATCTACCTTAGGACCAAAGCAGGATTGATCTCAGGCACTTCTGCATCAAGTCCAGATCGATCTCATTGCCTTCTCTAGATCGATCTTAGATCGATCTCACGGCTCTACCTAGATCGATCTAAGGTCAATCTCACCATCCCATATGGATCGATCCCAGAAACACTCCAGATTGATCCCATCTCAACCTAAATCGATCCCTCTCTCTCATTCAAGGAAATTTGTGAAGTCTCAGACGAAGCTGAGGAAGTGCATGGAATTGAAGCAAGACTAAGAAGGAAGCAAGGCAAGATCGATCCCACCCTTTGTCTGGATCGATCTCAGGTACCCAATGCCTATATCGATCCCACTCTCAGACACATCTCAGCTGGATTTTGACAACGAGAAGGCTTCTGAGATCTGGTTGATTTCTTTCATCATTTTCTCTTGAACTTCAGTTCTTGTAAGAAGAGAGTAAAGTGTCTGCTTATCTGCTTCCATGGCTGAAAAAGAAAGGCTAAAGCTTTTAAGAGTAGGGTTTATGGTAGCTTGAGATTCAAGCTAAAGAAATAAACTCTATGAAATGAAATGAAAAGATTATTGTAGTCAAAGATTGATGATGATGAATATATAACTCAAGCAAGAACTGTTTATATAGGAGGTTGAAAAAAATTAAATTATAATAACTTTCAAAAAGAAACCAAATTAATAGTCTTCTAAATTGCTTTTACATTAAATATTTATTATAATATTTACTAGTTTTCTATAATTTTTCAAGAACCAATAAAGTTTTAGATTTGTTGCCATTTTTTCACTAAACGATAAAATATTTTATAGAAACTAAATATAACAAAAGTAAATTGTTTTTGCTTTTTTTCAACAAGTATCAAAAGATTTATTATATGTTACAAATACTTTGTATGGCTTATAGAGATGAAATTATACATTTTGTTTTTTAAATTATAGAAGGAAGTTTGTTAAGCATTCATTAACCTATTATCACATTTTTTTTAGCAAATGTGTTTAAAAATAAAAATATAAAAAATGTAGGTTGTTAGATGCATTTTTAGCAAATGTCTTTCTAATATCATTATAAGTTGGTTTGTAGTTTAGAACTATCTTAAAATACCACAAAATTAAATATTGGTTTATAAAATATATTATTAATAGCTTAAGAGTTTCAAAAAAACTTTAACATTTTTATATCTTTGGTTCACAACGGACCAATTTGGTAACTAAACCCCGATTAAAACCTATTGCTTTATACTTTAAACTACAACACTCGAATATATACACTGCAGCAAAGCACAGCCAAAAGTGACCAGAGGGACTGACGGATAATCATCCGTCACTAATTACCGACGGAAACGTGACGAATTTAGGTATGTCAAGAAAATACTAACGGATATACGGAAAGATACATACTGACGGTCTAATCCGTCACAAATCAGTCACATAGCCATCAATAATTTTCCCGATACAAATCCGTTGTTTCAAACTGTTGCCAACGATTATATTTGAATTCACTAACAGACATATCTGTCAGTATTCCATCACTTTTAACGCCTATATAACCGGCCACTCCACCTTCATTCACCACACACTCAACACATATATCTTTGCAAAATATGTCTACTACTCTCTATTTTTGATCATGGATGGATGGTGAAAGAATGAATCCAAATACAAAGCTTTTGAACGACGAATATGCATCTGGTTTTTTGAAGTTCCTGGAATTAGCATGTTGATAACCTCGGGCACAACACAGTCGTAAGTTAATATATTCATGCTCTTTATGTCGGAATTCTCACAATATCAAGATAGATTTAGTATGGAATCACTTGTATGTGAATGGTTTTATCCCGAGTTATAAGATTTGGTATTTCCATGGAGAACGACATGATATTGTTGCTAGTAGTAGCGGTAGGGAACCAATGGCCGATAGGATAGAGAAACCTAGTACGAAATTAGATTTTGGGGCACCTACGGTTCGAATGGTTAATGTCGTTTAAAGAGAAAATATAGATATGACTCAAGTTTTGTATAAAGAGCTAAATTTAGAAGCACGACAATTTTTTTATATCTTAGACCCAGCGTATCAGCCATTATATAGTGGTTGTAGAGATGGTTATTCGCCTTTATCATCTGCGAGTACGTTGATGGGTATAAAGACATATTATAATTTGCATGAGGATGCAGTTGACGCAATAGCCCAGTTTGTGAGAGATATCTTGCAAGAGGATAACAATGCTCCAGGTTCATGATACGAGATACAAAAACTTGTGTTGGGGCTTGGATTGTCGTATCAGGTTATAGACGTGGGCATCGATAATTGTATAATCTATTAGAGACGTGAAGACACTCGGACAAGTTGTCGATATTGTCACAAACCAAGGTATAGGATACATGCTGTAGAGTTTCAGTGCCTTACAAGAGGATGCGGTATTTGCCACCAACACATAAGTTGAAGAGGTTGTATAAGTCTGAGAGAACAACTGCGGCAATGAGATGGCATGTTGAGCATAGATTTGATGTAAAGATTACATATCCTTCTGATGTAGAAGCTTGGCGTCATTTTTAGTCTACTGATATTACTCGGTTGTGATGCATAATAGTAGACATTTATGTCTACTATTCTACATTATTTAGAGTGTTTTCTTTGTAAATTTGGTATATTTTCATGATTATAATGTTCGGGTCGTTTTGGAGCAAAATGATAAATTTCAGAGCAAAACAGAAGGATTCAGCTTTTTGAGACAGAATGAAGAGATCGATCGATCTCTCCTGAGTTCGATCGTGCACCTTTTATGAGAAGAAGCTGTTTTGAGAAGAGACCGATCAATCCCTTTAAGTATTGATTGGGAATTTCCCCCTCGAATGTTTCGGAACAAGAGCTCGATCGTGCACCTGAAAGAAGAATCGAGCAGTTTTTAAAAGATATCAATCGATCCCTACACCCGAAGAAGAATAAAGATTTTCATATTTTACACTTTTGGTCCTCAATCCTATCATTTATTAAGTTTTTAGTTATTTCCTTTTTCCTAAACTATATAACCCTTGTGGCTTCCATTATTTTTTTACGCTTTTACAACTCTAGAGCTTTTACAGATAGACGGATCTGAACCCTGTATTTGGAGAAGATTTTTGAACTTTGATTTTATATACCAATATCTATTTTATTATATTCAATTATGTGTTCTTCTTTGATATTGGATTGTGTATACTTTGCAATATCTGAGTAGTTCACATGTTAGGTTTTAAGGTTTCCTAGGGAAATCAGGTTTGAATGTTATGGTTTATCATAACAGATTGAATTTGTTAGGTTCTTAGTCTAGATTTGTTAATAATGCCTGAATTTACTTGATCACCTAATTCATGATAATAGGTTAATTAATAGAAAGAGATTTAGTTTAGAAACCCGAACTAGTCTAAATGAATAAGTGTTCTTGCTTGCGAGATTATTGTCTTGAATGCCTATGAACAATTGAATCTGAACATTAATGCATGGTTGAATTAGTTAGATACGGCGAGAGTTTGTTTCTAATCATTCGAACATGGGGTTTAATACTCATAAAGGAGATTATTCTATCTATGTCTTTCATGTTGATAACTATTTTCAAAGTAAAATCTTGCATGTTAACATTGGCTTTTAAACCTAATACATGTGGAATTCGCTAATGCCTGACGTTTTAGTTTATTGATTTACAACCGTTTATCTTAATTATTTATTTCATTACGTTACAACCATCTTATTATTCAGTCTTAGCTTGATTTGAGATTGAACTGAAAGTTGTGCTGTCTGGTCTCTGTGCCCTTTTACTGTGCTATAGTGATATGTCTCTGCAGTATAGTTTTAGGATTAAATTTTAAGACTATCAGAATTTTGGCGCCATTTTCAGGGACCAATACAGTGCCTTTTAAATTTTCTTATGATTATAGCCTAAGATTTTTATTTTACAGTACTCATCTCGTTCTTTCTTCTTGGTTTTGTTCTTACAAGTGCATGACCAGATGCAGAATTCGCGATGTTAGAACGCTCAAACTGGAAAGCTAATAACGTTAACAATCCGGTTGATCCCAATGGTCCAAATAATCCACCTCCCCCTTGACTCAGTCAACTGATACTCAATCCAGTATGAGGAAAAGCTAATGGAAATTAAGTGCCACAAGGACAACCAGGAGGTAATGGCAATCAAATTCCGCCACTAAACCATGATGAGAATATCGATGCAAGAAAATTCATCTTGTTGGGCGATCCGAACAGATTTGCCAATCAGCCTTCGCCTCAAAATCACTCTCTGGTTGGTGATTTCAACAATCCTGACGCGTTCTTTGCTAATAGGAACGCTAATCAACCACGAACAACCTCAACGTCAGGAATACCAATTCCCCCATTCAGCTGGTGCAGATGATTCACCACCACCAATTTCATGGTCTACCCACTGAGCATCCCATGGATCACATTGACAACTTTTAAGACGTTTGCAACACTACTCAGCTTAATGGAGTATCAAGAGATTTCATGCACTGCAAATTGTATCGTCACTCTCTAGCTGAAAAAGCACTTTTCCGATTGAAGTCCCTATCTGCTGGTTCTTTTGTAACTTTGGATGGATGCAAAGCCAAGTTCCTTACTCACTTTTTCACCACTACCAGGACCAACACACTAAGAAACAAGATCTCTGGATTTATGCAAAGTCTAGTAGAATCATTCTATGAAGCATGGGAACGATTCAAGGAGCATCTTCGTGACTGCCCACATCATGGTTTCTCATATGGAAGTTTCCTCAACACTTTTTACAGGGGAATTGACAAGAAATACCAGTTGTACTTAGATACAACAAGTGATGATGACTTTATGATTAAAGTTGTCCCAGATGTCTATCGGTTGATAGAGAACTTAGCTACTTGCAACAATAGTCACTGTCCAGACATTGATAGAAGAACCAAGGGACTACATCTGACAACTTTGAACTTTCAGATGTAAAGGGAGAAGTTTTAGAGATGAGAGGAATGCTTACTGAATTCCTCAAGAACTGGAACCAGAAAATGTAAGTTTTGATGATGATTCAGAAGCTGCTTGCTTTGCTTTCCAAGAGCAAGAAACAAATGTTGTTGAAGAAGAAGTGAGCTATATTAATAGCCAAGGTCAAAGGGTGTACATTCAGGGTTATAATGTAGGGTTCAACAAGACTCACCCTAATCTCTCTTGGAGAAGTAACAATGTGGAAAACCCTCAGGATCAGGTTTACCCAACCCAAAAAAGCCTTTTCTGCAAAACTCTGGTAAGAAGTTTGTTCATAAACAAAGACGTGGTGGTTTCCAAGGAAACTAGAACAAGAACTTTGTGCAGAACTCTAATTCAGACGGTTTTCAACAAACCTCTCAGCATGTATACCAACAAGCACCTTAATCTGAAGCTCAGCAAGGAAACTCAATCGAAATGATGTTCAAGCAACTCTTGGAGGGTCAACAACAGTCCCAACGAGAAGTAAAGGAATTAAAACAGAAGTTTGAGGCACTATCTACTAATGTGAAGCATCTTGATACTCAAGTTACTCAAACTGCTAAAGCTGTAAAGAGAACAATTGGGTTTCTTCCTGGGAAATCTGATACCAATCCCAAGAAACAGGAGTATGTTATATCCATAACGCTAAGAAGTGGTAAATATCTACCTAATATCAAAGGAAAAGTTCAGTTAGTGGAAGGATTGGTTGAAGAAGTTGATGAATTTGAAAAAGATGCAGATTTGAAGAAGTCCAAAAATGATTCAGACACATTAGATCGATCAGGCACTTTCCAATCGATTAATCTCCCTGTTTCCGAAGAAAGAGATCGATCGATCTCCCCCAGATTGATCGAGCACATTGATCAAAAAGTGTAGGGAGAAATGCACGATTGGACAATCCTGATGCCCTATCGATCTCAGATGTTCTAGGCCAAAGTGATCGATCGATCCCTCCTGGATCGATCAGGCAGACGGACCTCAATTCATAAAAATAGGAGATTGATCGATCCCTAGTCCAAAATAATTTTGAATCATTCAAGAGTCTACAAACCAAAGGTTCCCTACCCAGTAAAACCCAAAACCTCCAGGAAAGATTTAGAAGATGCAAAATGCAAGGAGATGATCAAAGAATTAAGTGTGAGACTTTCATTCTGTGATGCATGTCAAATGATTCCATCTCTGAAGAAGTATGTTAAAAGCATGGTTACCAGCAAGCTCACCTAGAAGGAGGCGCAATGCCTCCAGGAAAGATTAAGAAGATGCAAAATGAAAGGAGATGATCAAAGAATTAAGTGTGAGACTTTCATTCTCTAATGCATGTCAAATGATTCCATCTCTGAAGAAGTATGTTAAAAGCATGGTTACCAGCAAGCTCACCTAGAAGAAGGCGCAATGATGATTATAGATGAATGCAGTTTTATCCTACATAGTCGAATGCCTAAGAAAATTAGAGATCCATGGAGCTTTTTTCTCTCATTTAAGATTGGAGACATTACCTTTGCTCGATCTCTCTGCGATTTGGGTTTTAGCGTGAATCTCATGCCTTTTTTGTTGCCTAAGCGGTTGGGGATGACTGACATCAAGGGTACAAAGATTTCATTGGTTCTTAATGATTGTTCTAGAGAACCTACCTATTCATATTGGAACAGATTTTGTACCAAATAATCTAGAGAGGAACCCATAGATTATTTGATTTTAGGGAGACCCTTTTTAGCTACATCTGGAGCAATCATCAATGTGAAAAAGGAAAGATCGATCTTCATTTTGGTGATATATTTATGAAGTTCAATTTGCAAGAGGTACTAAAGAAACCTTCTATGAATGCTAAATCTTTTTGGGCTGATACCGTAGCTGAAGATGTAGAGGGAGTTGCTGATGATTTCTTATTTGATGATCCCTTAGAGATTGCATTGAATAATGCTACTGATGCGCATTTGTCCCTTAGTGATGATGTTACAGGTTTTACCAAGATGCTTTGACGCTAGTAGAGGCAGCTGCCAAGCCTTCACCTAAAACAAACCATGCACCTCTTGATAATCAATGGAGCAAGCTAAAAGCTCCAAATCTGGAACTTAAAACCCTCCAATCAGGGTTCAGGTACGCGTTTCTAGGTCCTCATTCTACATATCCCGTAATTGTAAATGCTGATTTGAATAATGTAGAGATTACTTTGCTTTTATGTCAATTAGAAAGTATAGTAGAGCTCTAGGGTACACTTTAGATGATATCACAGGGATTTCACAAGATTGTGCATGCATAGGATACATTTAGAAGATTAATCTAAGACTTCTATAGAACATCAAAGGCGCTTGAATCCTAATCTAAAAGATGTTATTAAGAAAAAGATAATGAAACTTTTACATGCATGTATTATTTATCCTATTTCAGACAGTATTTGGGTTACCCATGTGCATGTTTTTCCTAAGAAGGGGGTATAATAGTTATTAAAAATGATAAGGATGTGTGACTCCAGCTAGAACTGTTATAGGTCATACGATGTGCATTGATTATAGGAAATTGAATGCTGCTACTCGCAAAGATCATTTTCCTTTACCTTTTATTGACCAAATGCTAAAGAGATTAGCTAATCACCCTTACTATTGTTTCTTAGATGGATATTCAGGTTTCTTTCAGATTCTCATTTAACCAGATGACCAAGAGAAAACAACATTCACATGTCCATTCGGTAATTATGCATATCGCAAGATGCCTTTTCAGAGATGCATGATGTCTATTTTCACTGATCTAATTGAAGACATCATGGAAGTATTCATGGATGATTTATGTCTATGG
Source organism: Iberis pinnata (assembly GCA_900406425.1). NCBI lineage: Eukaryota > Viridiplantae > Streptophyta > Magnoliopsida > Brassicales > Brassicaceae > Iberis > Iberis pinnata. Next base: position 8,705 of record OVBE01017899.1, read on the forward strand.
ATCTTCCTTTAATGTCTGCCTTGCTAATCTGTGCAGAGTCCTTCAGAGATGTGAGGAGAGACACTTGGTGCTAAACTGGGAGAAGTGTCACTTTATGGTGAAAATAGGATTGTGTTAGGACACAAGATCTTTGAGAAAGGTATTGAGGTAGATAAATCTAGTATTGATGTTATAACTAACTTGTAGGCACCCAAGTCTGTAAAAGAGGTTCGCAGTTTCTTAAGTTATGCTGGGTTCTACAGAAGATTCATTCTAGATTTCTCAACGATTGCTAGACCTCTTACAAAGCTGTTGTAAGTCAAGTTCAAATGGGATGATGAATGTCAAGATGCTTTTTTCGCGATCAAAGTAGCTTTAGTGAGTGATCCAATCGTTCAACCACTACTGGAATGATATTTGCCTTTTGAGGTGATGTGTGATGCCAGTGATTATGCGGTGGTAGCTATGATGTCTATGTATTTTCATGATTTTTAGAAGACATTTAGCATTGATTTTTATGTCTTTAGGTGTTTATATATCACATGTATAGTTGTTTTTAGTAAGTTTGTGATTTTAAGGGATTTTTTGCATTACCATTTTCATATACATGCATTTTGGAGATTTTTCAGGACTTTCAGGAGTTTTTGGGAAGATCTGTGAGAATTCAGAAGAGGAGCAGAAAACGTAGAATGGAACCAGCACAAGGCTTAGATCGATCTACCATCGAGCCACATCCAAGGCTTGGATCAAGCCACATCCGAGGCCTGGATCGATCCATCAAACAACTTGGCTCGATCCAGTACAAGGCCCGGATCAATCCAAAGGTCGAGCCAACCTCAACTGCGTATCGATCCAGCTCCTAAGCCACATCTCCCTCTACCTCGGGCATACTTCAACATCCGGCTCGATCCACAATAACTTGGCTCGATCCAGCACAAGGCCAGGATCGATCCAAAGGTCGAGCCATCTCGGCCACGTCTCAACCCTATGGCTCGGTCCAGCGATCGAGCCAACCTTCGTCTCGGTCCAGCGATCGAGCCAACCTTCGTCTCGGCACCATCTTTACACGGCTCAATCTCATACACTTCTCAGCTCGAGCCAAACATGCTCCGACCCGACCAACTCGAACCCATAATGGACCTGACCCAAAACCTAAGCCAATGATTGTATTTTTTCATTTATGCGTTTTAGGGCTTTTCCTAAGCACTATATAAGCCTTATAGGCTTAGAATTTAATCCTAGTCTATTACTACAGAGAACATTTCAATGTAGGAAAGATAGGGTATCGAATCCACAAAGACCAAAATTAGTGCACGGTTCAGTTAAAAACTCGAATATGGCTAAAGCTAGAATAAAATATTGATTGTCAAATTCCAAACGGTAATCAAAAAAGCGGTTTTAAAATTCTAATATAAGAACGTCAAGCATTTAGGGAAATCCGTAGGTATTCAGGTTTAAAGTCAAATTAACATGCAGGATTTTATATTGAAATAGTTCTCAACATGAAAAACGAGTGCAGTTTAATCTCCTCTCAGAGTATTAAAC
>OVBE01017900.1:0-10228 GCA_900406425.1 Iberis pinnata
TATATATATATATATATATATATATTATAATTTTGTCAATAAAAATTTAAATATCAAATACTGTTACAATAATTTAATTTTATATAAAGTCTCTTGACCAATAAATATACCAAATGCTTTTTAATAATCGACATAATGAAATAACAAAAAATAAGGGTAATTTTGTCTTTTCATATAATAAAGAGATATTTTTACAAATAAAAATGAAGTGTATTTTTCAAAAATCTAATGAAATTTATTTTATTTTTTCAATAAAAAGTATAAATCAATTAATTGTTATAACAACTCAACTTTGTATAAATTCGATCGACTAATAAATATGTCAACTGTTCTTGAGTAATTCCTTATTTTTCGAAATATATAGTGTAATTTTTTATTGGTTTGATTAATTGTATTTAATGATATTTTTAAAGTAAATATGTAAAATAAGCAAGTTTATGTTATTTATTAATTTTTTATTTTAAAAACCTCAAACATCGATTGAAATGTAATAGAGAGACTATAAAAATTGAGGAAATTATTCAACATTTTTTAAAATTTATCTACACCGATATAGTTTGCATTTTGCTCTTTTTTTAATCATTTTAGATCCTTCGATCCACGCTTTCGGTTCTTCCACTTCTAACACCTGAAAAAATGAAAGGATATGCAAATGTATGCTAAACTAACCTATATGCAATGCGAATTTACTTAGAATGGATGCAAAACAATAGTCATAATGTACTAAAAACGTAATATATCAACTCTCCCAAACTTATTATTTACTTGTCCGCAAGCAAACTTCAAAAGAAAGTGAGAGAAAGAGGTTTGAAAGTGGAAACCTTAGAACCAAAAGCTTAAGCCAAAGCCTAGTGAACTAACATCCAAAACATGATACATCATCAATCCCAATCTAGCATCACTAGTCATCAAATCATTCAAACATTTTCACTATCCATTCTATTACTAAAGGAAAGCGATCCACTTGTCTAGTCCAAGTTATCTTCCTACATTCAATTTCTTTTTACAAGTGAAACATGCTCAAATAGATAACTTGAAGGTTTCAATTGGTGAGATCAAAAGGGGATTCCAATGCATCAAAAGAAGGTTTACACTCAATCGTTGGGTTATCACTCAAAATAGAGTGATTGAATTAGCAAAATCAAAATGAGACAAAGGGAAATGGGGCATACAATCTCTCAACCTCCATTTCTAATCATTCCCCAATTCTCGAGTTCTCTTCTACCAACTTCCAAGAGTTCTAACCATCCCTTTTTAGATCAAGACTTTCCAAACAACTCTTTCTTTCGAATATTTTTATTTTAGGCTTTTCTTTTCCCCTACTAGATTCTTAATTCTTTCCCTTTATACTATTTTAACATATATTAGCTCTTTTTGAATCTTCTTATGACTTAGGCTATCGTTGTCATCCTTGTGATTTCCTAGCCTTTTTTTATGAAACTTAGAGCTTTTCTCTCTTAGAACTTAGGGATTTTCTAATTTTCATTTTCAAATTAGTGGAGATTAGTCATTCTTTTTCCTCATTCACCAAACATTTTTCTTTTGAAGCTTACCGACCAAACCACTTCTACCCTCATCTTTTAGAACAAAAATTAGAACCAAGTCTATAGCTAATACTCCAAAGCTATTAAGATCTTCCCAATACTAAACATTCCATTCCTAACTACCCTTACTAAGATCTACATGATGTCTTCAATCTAGCTAAATGGAAGTGTTCAATTATCGCCCTCTATACTCTTGAGTTTTTGCCGATCAATCACTAAAGAAAAGAAACTCGCGAGTATTTGGGTAGTACCTAGCACTTCCATAGATCATGTTCGGGTCCGGTGAAGGGCCAGATGTTGACTTGGATGTCCGATTATGGTTCACAGCTTGTAATGGCGCTTGTTGGAACGGATCACAGGGAAGGTCCAGTTGAAAACGGACGTTGTTGCTGCTCGTGAAAGAATTTTGATCCGGGTTAGGAAGGGAGAATGTGGCCCTAGTCCCATTAGCAGCGGTGTATCGATAAGCTTACTTCTACTCAGATCCTTCTCTAACTTTCCCGACTATGATCAGCATCTTGTTGAGATACTTTATATCCATGAGCTTAGGCGAAGTTTGCACGTGCGGGAGCTCAATGTTGACAGCTTTTAGGATTAGAGTAATCCATCCCCCAATGCTTAGTTGAGGCATTTGGTCTTTTGGGGTCCAACCCCATCCTTTAAGCGCCAACAAATTCTGCCAAAAAAACTGTACCGTACTCGGCCGACATGTCTCCAGATTCTGGAAGAGCTCCTCATTATCCAATTTTGTTCGAATAATGGGTGATAATCCCAAACGCATGTATCTCATTTCACCTTCCATGATACTTCCTCCTTCTCGCCTTGAGAACAACGAGTGAGTGAGGATTTTATGTATGTATCGTATCGCCGGATGGCGAAAATTCGTCCCCTTAGTCCTTCCGGCTACGTAATTTCCTGAACCAATAAACCTCTAGATTAGTTCAGTTTTCGCAAATGCTATTTCTATATGGGTTTCTCCTTCTGCTGAAAAACCATAGAACTCGGCTATCTTCTCAAATCCCAAAGCATGAATCATGTTGTTCAAATCACTGAATTCAATTCTCCTACCTCCATCTAGATGCTTGCTCCTTTCACGATATTGAAAAACCTTCAATGTACCAATGAGCATACATGTGTGTTCCCGGTATGATGGAAAACACATGTTCATGATGCTTCCAGTTCCCATTCCGGTCAAAAGAGTTTCGACCTCATTGTATATACTGAGCATCTTCAAAGTACTTGGATCAGGGAAGAGGATTCATCAAAAGCTAATTCCATGAGACCTTGATAGAGTTCGGTTGAAGAAGGTGTTCTTTGAAGGTTTCGTTTCATAAGGACTGGAGCAGGAGGTGGTTGTTGTGGTAGAACCAATTTTTCGACATTGGTTTGAGTTCGTGCTACATTCTGACTACTCCATGATTGTCTACCAGTTGTTTCGTTGATCATAATCCCACCACTACTAACCACATTACTCGCTTTTGCTCTCTTTTTATTTCCGTCATCAATTGCGACGTCTTTCCCGTTTTCTTCTCTTGTTGGTTTCTTTGGTGCTTTCATTGGTGCCATGAGTATTTCCTACAAATTTGGAAATAATTATAAGGAAATTGCATTTGCATCCAATATATGATCAAATCCAAGGATAGCTATTAGGCAATAAAATCTCAATGTTAAAGACTTAAGCATTCCTCTATGTCAAGCTACAAATTTCTCAAGCCTTAATCCAATTCTACTCAATCATCCTAATTCAATACTCTCTCATCTCAACATTCAATCATTATACTATGATTTAGCTCCAGAGAAATTGCATAAGCTTTCAAACATCCAAAAATATTGAATCATTCAAGTACTTAATCTCTAAGCCTTAGATATAATTTCAAAGAATACAAAGATGTTGAGAATTAATGCAATTATAGCACACTATTATAGCTATTCTCTTGTGTTTGACTTAAACATAGAATTCTAAACTCTCAATTAACCTCAATCTACCAATCCCCCCAAACCTCTTTAAACTTGCTCAAGAACCCTAATTTCCCAATTTTGCCAAAATATGAAAATTAAGCTCAATCATTCAAGGAAATGATAATGCACCTAATACCAACCAATTTTCTAAGTCTAACCAACAAGATTCAACCCTAAAATCAAAGGAAAATCAATTTTCGTTCTTTGTGAATAGTGACCTTCGCCAATGAGATGGTTTGTGTGCATACCTTGCTTTGGTTAATGGGAATGGAGAAGAAATAGTCAAAAGATTAAGAGAAAATCTGAATTATATCAAGAAGAAGTGCAAAAAACAATTTAAAAATGAGTGAGAATTCGAAATTTTCAGTGAAAAGGCTTCAAAATTGTGTGAGAATGAAGAAATGGGGAAGAAGAGTGTTTAAATTCGGGTTTAGTGGGAAAAATTTACCTCGTATTGGTTTGCACAAACTAGTACCACAACCCGATATACTTATTTAACATGTGTACCGGTTTGTCCAAATCAGTACCACAAACCGATACATGTCTCTGGCCCAAAAAATTATATAATGCGGTTTGGCGAAACGGGTACGCCAAACCGATACGCTCTGATTTTTGCCTTCTTTGTAGTGTACCGGTTTGTCCAAACAGGTACACTAAAACGATATTGCCAATAATTTTTCCATAATTCATCAATCATGCACCAATCATCACCCAAACTTCCCTAGAGGTTAATAAACCCAAAATCATGCTAAAAGAAGCTTAAAAATTAGAGAAAAAGACTAAAAATAAAATGATATTTACAAAAAAGATAACATGAGATTGCCTCTTAAGTGCATTGGTTAAAGTCACTAAGCTTGACTCTTCTTATTAAATCAAGCTTGGTCGAGATTTGGAGGAAGCTTAAACCCTCTGGTGTCAGCAAACTTTGTTGACAATCTTCTTTAATATTGCGATCCCTTATCTTCATCCGTGGGACTAGTCTTATCATTGCTAGTTTCCTCTACGCATTCAACAAAAAGTTCATTTCTCGTCTTCACCCTATTTTTTGTCCAACAATGACGGGTTTCTTCTTGGTTCCTTGGATGTCATACCGTTTATTGTGGTTTTTATCGATACAAGTATCAATCTTTCCTTTCTTGACATCGATTTTAGCTCCAATTGTGGCTAAGAGAGGCCTTCCTAGAATAAGAGGGTCTTTTGGTTCTTCTTGCATTTCAATGTTTACAAAGTCGATGAGCACCTTTGCATCCTCTATCTTAACAGGAACGTCTTCTAGTACTCCAACTGGAAATCTGATGGACCTATCCGCAAGCACCAAGGAGATTTCACATGGTTTGAAATATGTATGACCAAGCTAGCTTGTTTCCAACAGATAGAGGCATAAGACTCACACTTGCGCCAAGGTCACATAAGCTCTTTTCAAATTCAAAAGGTCCCAAAGTGCAAGGGAGAGTCAAACTTCCCGGATCTTCAAGCTTCTTAGGGGTTGCGTCGTTTGGGTCTTCATTCTTTGCATCAAGCTCATGTGTGAGCTTCACTATTTGTTGTAGACCAATGAGTTTCCCTTTAATTATTTCGTTCAAAGGCTTGCTATTTTGAGGGTTTGCCAAGAAGGCTTCAATGTTTGGCATCACCTTTTCCACCTCTTTCATGTTCTCTTCAAATTTAGCCTTATACTTCCTAATCAATTCTTTTTTGAATCTTCCAGGAAATGGTAGCTTAGGCTCATAAGGTGGAAGTTTACATACTGATGCCTTAAATATAGAATTCACCTCATCATTGGTTATCTTTTCTTTACTTTTATCATATATGATATCACTCTGTCTTAACACTTTTTAGTGAGTATTTATACCTATTATTTAGTGTTATCCGAGTGCTTTCCTTTTGTTTTTAGCATGTTTTTTAGGAATTTCGGTGTTTAGGACATTCTGGAGCAAAAAGGATGATTTTTGGAAGATTTCAAGTGCAAATGAAGAATGGTTAATCCAAGTCTCAGACAAGGATAGATCGATCAATCCAAGAATGGATCGATCGATCCAAAGCACATGAAGATCTACGAAACATAAGATCGATCGATCCCTTGGAAGTATAGATCGATCGATCCAAGCATGGATCGATCGCTCCCTTCTGTCGAACTGAAGGAAAATTAAGCTAAAAGACGCATTTGACCTCAAGATCTATCATTAGCTTTAATTATTTAGATTTTATTTTCTTTTATTTTCAAACTTTAAAAACCATTTTGGCTTACTTTATTAGAGAGAAGTTCTTAATAAGTCAGACAACAAGTTTTATCGTTGAAGTTTCAGAGAGAAGAGATATATATCTATATTTGGGAGGATTTCTGAACTCTGATTTTTTGTATACAATTTGGCTTTTAATTCTTCAATGTTTAATCAATCTATGATTTCTTTTCTTGAAATCATGTCGGAGTAGTTTCTTTGTTAGGTTTTAGGATTTTCCTAGGGGAAACCAGGTTAATTGTTGGGGTTTAATAAAATGGATTGAAATTTATTAGGTTTTCAGTCTAGATTTATCCTTAGTGCATGAATTAAAATAGCTAACTAGTTTATTGATCATAGAATTATAAACTCAAAGTGATTTGGTTTAGAAGTCTGATCTAATCTATATGAATAAGTGTGTTTTCTTACGGGAGTATTGTCTTAGGGGCATATGAACATATCGAATCTGAATTAAAATGCATGATCGAATTATCTAAATACGACGGGAGTTTGTCTTTAGTGATTCGAGAATAGGGGTCTAATACTTCGGGAGGAGATTAGTCTATTGTTGTCATTCGAGTTGAAAATTATTTTCAGTGATCAATCATGTATGTCAACCTCGACCTTTAACCTGAATACCTGCAGAATTCTCTATTGCCTAGCGCTTTTGTTAATCGTTTTAAAATCGGTTTTACTTTATCGTTATTTTCATTTCTCGGTTACAATCACTATTTTAATTTTTTCTTAGCTTAATTCGATTTTAGATCGAGAGTCGTGCTTTCTTGGTCTCTTTGGATTCGATCCCTCATATACTATTGCGTTTGCTGTGCACTTGTAGTGAATATAATTGGGTTAAAACTTGAGTGTAAACTTGAGTGTAGACCAATAGTGCCTCTTAAGTTTTCTTTAGAGTTTAGACTAGGAATGTTTCTTTTTACAGTACTAATCGGGTTTCTTTATTCTTGATTTGCCTTTTTACAGGTTGATGATCCAACGATCTAACAAATNGACCAATAGTGCCTCTTAAGTTTTCTTTAGAGTTTAGACTAGGAATGTTTCTTTTTACAGTACTAATCAGGTTTCTTTATTCTTGATTTGCCTTTTTACAGGTTGATGATCCAACGATCTAACAAATCAAAGGAACTACTCGGCCCTAGTAACAAGGACCTGTTGGATTTAGAACGCTCGATCCGGAAGGCAAGCAGGAACTCTCAATCCTCCAACATGATGGGGGATAATCTCATTCCTAATCCGTTCTTTTTCGATGATCCGAACGACCCCTCTAGTTCGTCGGATCCCGGTTGAAGAAACATGGTTAAACAACAACCTACCTCCCCCTCATGAGATAAATAATGAAATTTCAAACCCATTAGGAGGAGGAGAATTAGAAAATAAAGTGCCACAGGGAGATCAAAGAGGTGGTTATGGTAATCAAATGGAACCTTAAGTCATTTTGCTAAATGACCCATTAGAACAGGTTTTCAATCACCCACCTCAACAAGATAGGGTTCTAGTTGGAGACTTCAACAACCCCAAAGCTTTCCTTACTAATAGGAATGCTCTTCCTCCTCATCAACCTTAGAGACAAGATTGTAATTCTCATTCCAGCTCATTCATCTCATACGCCAGAGTCCATTCCGTGGTCTTCCTACTGAGCACCCCATGGATCACATAGATAATTTTTGAGGATATATACAGAACTGTCTAGCTTGATGGAGTCCCTAGGGAATTTATGAATTGTAAGCTCTTTAATCACTCGCTAGCGGACAGAGCTCTAAGGTGGCTAAAATCTTTACCACCTAAATCCATAGAAAATTTGGATGATTGTAAATACAAGTTCTTGAATCAGTTCTACACTTCTACTAGGACTAATAATTCGAGGAACCAGATTTCTCAGTTTCAGCAAGGTCATGTAGAATCTTTCTATGAAGCATGGGATAGATTTAAGGAGTACCTCCGGAATTGTCCTCACCATGGATTTGCCGAGCTGAATCTTCTAAACACCTTCTACATAGGTATTGAGCAGCAATATCGGCTTTCTTTGGATATAGCTAGTAATGAAGATTTTATGACCAAGCCATTGTATGAAGCATATCAACTTATAGGAAACTTAGCTGCGAGTAGCACCAACCATTATCCGAACTCGAATAAAAGAGGAGGATCATCTGACTCAAAATCCTCGGAACTGGCTGAAGTAAAAATGCTTCTTACTTAACTTCTCATAATAATAATCAGAAACAATTGTGTTTGTCTGAAGATGTAGAAAAGAATGAAGTAGACTGTTTTACTCTTCAAGCGCCTCAAATTTTAGAAAAAGAAGTGAGCTACATCAACATCCAAGGTCAAAGAATGTTCAACCAAAGATTCAATCAAGGGTTCAACAAAGGTTTTGTCCAAAAGGCTTTTGTGCAAAATGCTGGAGGAAATGGTTTTCAAGGTAAACGGAATATGAGCTTTGTTCTAAACTACAATCCAGGCAGCTTTCAACAGCAATCTCAGCCTGTTTATCAACAAACACCTCCACCTCAAGCTCAGCAAGAGGACAAGATGGAAGCTATGCTCAACAAGATACTAGAAGGTCATCATAAAGCTGAGAAGAACCTAAATGGTAAGATGGATAGCATATACAGTGATTTGAATCAAAAATTTGAAAGCTTGTCTACTCATATCAAGCATTTGGATACTCAAGTGGTTTAAACCGCTAAAGCTGTGAAGAAACCACCAAGTTTTCTTTCTGGGATGTGTAATTCAAGTTCTAAGGAGGAGTTTGTGAATGTTGTTATGTTGAGAAGTGGGAAGTCTCTGGTTGTAAGAGAAAAAGTTGATGAAATTATGGTCAAAGAAACTGAAAAACCTGTAGAAAAAGCGAATTTGGAAAAATATGGAAAAGATACAGAGGTTGAGATTGATCGATCCAAGCATGGATCAATCGATCCAAAAATTGGAGAAACCCAGATTCACTAGATCGATCAATCCCAGAAGGATCGATCGATCCAAGCATGAATCAATCGATCCAACTCCCCAGAATGCTGAAACTCCAGTTCGAGTTTACAAACCTAAGGTTCCATACCCCATAGAACCAAAGAAGTCCAGAAAAGATCTAGAAGATGCAAAGTGCAAGGAGATAATCAAGGAATTGACTGTTCGATTGCCATTCTCTGATGCTTGTCAAATGATTCCTTCTTTAAGGAAATATGTCAAGAGCATGCTCAAAAGCAAGATCACTTTAGAAGAAGGAGCAATGATAATCACAGAAGAATGTAGCTCGATACTACAGAACCGTATGCCTAAGAAACTTGGAGATCCGGGAAGCTTTGTTCTATTANTTTTTCTATCAGTAGAGATTGGTGACATTACATTTGCAAGGTCTCTCTATGATTTGGGATCCAGTGTTAATCTTATGCCTCTTTTTTTGGCTAAAAAGTTGGGTATGACTGATATAAAAGGTACCAAGATCTCACTCATCCTTGCTGATCGTTCTATGAAGTATCCCGTTGGAGTCCTTGAGAACCTTCCTATGAAGATTTGGATAGCTTTTGTACCAACCGACTTTGTGACTCTGGAGCTTGGAGAAGAACCAAAAGATCCTCTCACATTGGAAAGACCCTTTTTAGCAACAGCTGGTGGTATTATTGATGTGAAGAAAGGCAAGATCGATCTTCATCTCGGTGATACGGTCATGAAGTTCAATCTACAAGATGTTTTGAAGAAACAAGCCCTAGAATCTAAATTTTTTTGGGTGGACACAATCATAGAGGCTGTTAAGGGAGTTTCTGATGACTTTTTGCTTGATGATCCTATAGAGATTGCATTGACTAACGCTATTGATGAGTCTTTTTCCCTTAGAGATGATGTTTCAGGTTATACCAAGATGTTAGACTCTTGTAGGAGTATTGAAACGATGACCAACCAAGTGGAATCGTTGGAGACAGCTACCACGTCTCCACCTAAACTGTACCCTGCGCCCCTTACTGATGAATGGAGCTAGCTGAAAGCTCCAAAACTTGAACTTAAACCTCTTCCAGCTGGGCTAAGGTACGCGTTTCTAGGTCCTAATTCTACTTACCCCGTGATAGTGAATGCTGATTTGAATAATGTAGAGATGACCTTACTTCTTTCTAAGCTAAGAAAGTATCGTAGAGATCTAGGTTATACCTTAGATGATATCAAAGGGATTTCACCAGATTTATGCATGCATAGGATACATTTAGCAGATGAATCTAAGACTTCTGTAGAACATAAGAGAAGGCTAAATCCTAACTTGAGAGATGTTGTTAAGAAAGAGATGATGAAGCTTCTAGATGTAGGTATTATTTATCCTATATCAAATAGTAGTTGGGTTAGTCCTGTCCATGTAGTTCTTAAGAAAGGGGGNCAACTAGAACTATTACAGGTCATAGGATGTGTATCGACTATAGGAAATCGAATGCTGCAACCCGCAAAGATCATTTTCCTTTACCTTTTATTGACCAGATGTTAGCGAGATTAGGTAATCACCCTTATTAC
>OVBE01017901.1:0-10228 GCA_900406425.1 Iberis pinnata
TTGTGGAGGTGGTGATGATGGTGGAGAAGACGGCGGCGGTTGTGGAGGCTGTGGAGGTTGTGGCGGCGGCTGTGGAGGTTAAGGGTTATGTAAAACTCTCTATCATTGTACCATAAGTTTTGGTCTAGTTCAACATGTTCTAAGCATTAATGTAATATAACCCCTTTGAAATGAATAGAACAAGAAGTGCACACACACACAAAAAAGAAAAAAAGAAGAAGATTTTGATTGTATTGTGATGATTGGTCCAAACAAAAAGAAATGATTGTATAAATGTGAATGGTTGTCAATGGTATTTTTTTGTCACATTATCAGACCCTATTCATAATCAATCTTTGTAATATATATATATATTTTTATAACCAAGGAGTTCTGGACCGAAGCTTGTACATCTCCTTCGAACGAGGCTTAAACCATGTTATATAACTCTCATTTAGAAAGCAGACCTCTCCCACCGTAAATCACCAACAACATCGCTTAAATCAACTGGACTAACTCATTGTTGGTAATCTTTGTAATTGAAAAACAAGACATTAATATTTGGTAGATTATGTTTATTTTTTTTTAACAATTTCAGTATTTATGGATTTTAGTATGGTTTAGGTTTTTAGTTTTAATTTTAGAATTTTAATATCAAGTTGTGGATAATATAACTTAAATTTAAAACTAAAATGAAATAATTTATTAATAAAAGTAAATATGAAAAAATTATTTTCTTATTGTTAAAGCTGTCAAAAATCCGTTGGTTTCATTTCGTCAAAAAATGTAGGTTATAAATTCGTCTGAAATCCTTCGGCTTCTTTCAATTGGATTATCTATTGGTTAACCGTCAGAAAATTCTGACGAATTTCCCACAACCTATAACCGACATATCTTTTCGATTTAAATTCGTTGGAAATAAATGTTTCCCATGGATATGTGACGAATTTATATTTTGGTTATTGACTTGTTTCGTTGTAGCACGGTTATTCTGAGTTCGATTCTCCCTAGCTAGTAGAATGTCACTTGCGTTTGGAGAAACATGGGCTGAATCTTTGTGTCGCTAGCTCGAGTATATGTATTGGTCGTTGAAGTAATCCAAGTTCAATCTGGTCCTCTTTGACTGTTGTTGGGGAATTCTAAATAAAACTCATGACTTTAATCAATTCTATGAAATTCATGTGTATTAAATAGATAATGAGGTCTTAATTTGTTCTTGGTGAAATACATTATTCAAAGATGTCAATATATATTGGTTCCCAATCCAAATAAGATGGTTATATACCTAATTAAATCGCTATCTTCAGATGCAACAAAGTTCACTTATATGAATCACAGTTGTGGATTGTCTTTCAAATGAATCAAATTCGCATATTATATGACCATTCAAAAAAAAAATTAGGAAGTAGGTAAAGTTGATCATGTACACATTTTTCAAAATTTCTTATGACATGTCAAAAGGTAATGAGTATTAAGGAACTCGGTTAAATTCAACTAGATCTCGGTTCAGTTCAGATTGTTGGTTCAATTGATGTTGAATTAATTGATTTCCGGTTTGGATTGGTTTAGTTAGTTAAAGTTAGTTAAAACAGATTAATACTGTTAATCACCTTGTATAAAAGGTTTTGTAAACATTCAGTTGCGTTTAACTTTTGAATACAATCATTTTTCTTTTTTCTTCATTTCGAGCTCAAATGTTGTTGGATCAAGAAACTTAATATGGTATCAGAGCACAATCAATCTTCCGCACCTTCAATTTCTCTCTGATTTGGTAACGATGAGTTGTTCTTTGACTGATTTTTGTTTTCTTCTGGTTCTCAATTTCGTTATAGAAGAGATCCAACAAGCTGTAACCTATTGCTTTACTCTTCTTCTGATTTCTTTGATTTCTTTTAATTGACCTCTGTGTTAGCGTTCTTGTTCTATCGCTGCCCAATTTCTTCATTATGATTTATGAAAATGGATGAGAATCACTTGAATCAAGATAATGTCTTACCACACACTCGTTCTGTGGATTTGTACGACAATCTTTATTATCCTCATTCGAGTGATCATGCTGGTTTAGTTATTGTTTAAGATAGACTAACCACAACTTCCGATTTTCATTCTTGGAGACGTTCTGTTCACATGGCTTTGAATGTGCGCAACAAACTTGGTTTCATTGATGGAACAATTGTCAAACCTGCCTCAGGTCATCAAGATTATGGTGCATGGTCAAGATGTAATGATATTGTTGTAAGCTGGCTTATAAAATTATGTTTCAAAGAAGATTGGCATAGTTTACTTTTCATCTCAACTGCAGAAGGTATATTGAAAATTTTGTTAGCTAGGTATAAGCAAGATGATGCTCCTAGGATCTATGATATATAACAAATGTTAAGTAAGATAGAACAAGGTGCATTAGATGTCTCTACTCATTACGCTGAATTAGTTACCTTGTGAGAGGAACACAAGAATTATGTTGATCATCCTGTTTGTACATGTGGCTGTTGTGAGTGTGATGCTGCTTCAAAATGGCAAGTGTTGCAACAACGTAGTCGGGTTACAAAGTTTCTCATGGGTTTAAATGAGTCTTTTGAAGACATAAGGATACATGTACTGATGCTCAAACCAATTCCATCTATAGAGGAAGCATTTAATATGGTCACACAAGATGAAAGACAAAGGAAGATCAAACCATTAGCTAATAATGTGGCTTTTCAAACATCTACTTCTGTTGAAAATATGGTTGATAATTCTACATTTTCAACTTACCATAACAACAACAAGGTTTTACAGAATCCAATATGTACACATTGTGGAAAGATGGGATACACAATACAAAAATGTTTCAAAGTCCATGGTTATCCACCTGGTTATAAGTTCAACAAAAGTTAGACAAGGTTTCAAGGCCAGCAAACACTGGCTCAATCTCATCAAATTGTTAAAGATGTAGCTAATGTGTCTCATCAGGCTTATCCTGTTCAGAATGGAGTTCTCAACATTCAAAAATTTTTCTCCAGAGCACATACAACAACTCATATCATAGTTCAACAAAAATTCGCAGATTGCACAAGTGTCTACATACTCTTCTGTTCCAAGTTCTTCTCACGGTCCTTCTTCTATATCTGAGAAAGATGGCATGGCCGTTCAATCTTCTCTGGTACTGACTTTCCCATTTCTACCAGCATTAGTTTAACCAATGATCAATTATACTTTAAAGATCATTGTTTTACATCATTACAACAAGCTTTACCTGGATAATTGACAGTGGGGTTTCAAGTCATGTCTGCTCTAACTTGTAATTGTTTAGGGATGTAGTACCAGTTTCTCATGTCACAGTATCACTTCCTAATGGTTTGAGAGTTCCAATCAAGAGTACTAAAATAATTGTTATTTCTACTTCTCTGGTTTTATACAATGTTCTTCATGTTCCTGATTTTTGTTTCAATTTGATTAGTATAAGTAGTTTAACTGCATCATTGAATTGTGGAGCTCATTTATATTCTTTTGGTTGTTTTATACAATACTTTTCTTAGTGATTGATGATTGGGAGGGGTAGCCTATAACAAAATATGTATATTCTCCAGAACGAAGCCCCTTCTTCATATGTTCCTGCATAGAAGTTTTGTGCTTCTGTGCAACTTAATTAGCATGTATGTCATCAATGTTTGGGTCATCCTTCACCAGATAAACTTCATTTCATGTATAATATTTTAGCTTTAAATAAAAAAGATATAGATACTTCTCATTGTTCAATTTGTCCTTTAGCTAAACAGAAATGTCTTCCTTTTGAATCTAATAATAGCATTGCTTCTAATCCTTTTGATCTTATACGTATGGATATATGGGTGCTTTTTAAAGGTGCATCTATTGAAGGTTACTAGTATTTTTTACTTTAGTTTATGATCATACTCGTGTTACTTGGGTCTATATGTTAAA
This sequence comes from Iberis pinnata, assembly GCA_900406425.1. Classification (NCBI taxonomy): domain Eukaryota; kingdom Viridiplantae; phylum Streptophyta; class Magnoliopsida; order Brassicales; family Brassicaceae; genus Iberis; species Iberis pinnata. Next base: position 3,901 of record OVBE01017901.1, read on the forward strand.
GAACAAGAATGGTGTGTTTAATATCTTTCCCATTTTCCTGAAATTTGTTCAAACTCAATATAGTATGACCATCAAAGCAATTTGTTCTGATAATGCCCCTAAATTAACTTTTACAAAGTTAGTAAAAGATAATGGTATGATGCATTACTTTTCTTGTGTTTATACACCACAAAAAATTTCAGTTGTGGAACGTAAACATCAACACTTGTTAAATGTAGCTAGATCTTTAATATTTCAGTCTCATGTTTCATTGCCATATTGGAGTGATTGTGTGTTAACTGATGTGTTTCTCATTAATAGGTTTCCTCTTGATAATAAAACTCTTTTTGAAAATTTGACAGGAAAGGTTCTAGATTATAGCATCTTAAGAACTTTTGGCTCATTGTGTTACATATCTACTCTTTTGAAAGATAGAAATAAGTTTTCTCCTAGGGCCAAACCATGTATTTTTCTAGGCTATCCAACTGGTTTCAAGGGATATAAGATTTTAGATTTGGAATCACATGTTGTTTCTATCACTAGGAACATAGTTTTTCATGAATTTTTTTTTTCCTTTTAAAATTTGTGACACTTATACTGATTTGGACTCAATTTTTCATGATAACATCTTACCTCTTCCTGCACCAATGCATCTCTTGTCTCGTTCTGATGATTCTATGATTACTGATTCACATAATATGGATTCTATGCATATTGTTGTTGGTTCAATTGATGATGAAATTGTTTATGCTGATTATGTGACTCACATTGATGATAATTATGTTATTGCTGATAATACATTGTCCAGTACAAAACAATCTAACTCTCTACCAGGAAACACACAAAGCCATCAAGACATAGACACTTGTAACACTACCCTCGATATTGACATGCCAAAGAGACGACCTAAACCCCCCAGTTATCTAGCTGATTATCATTGTGCTTTGTTGACTAATGCTGGTATTCCTGACTTTCCAACAACTCGAAAACATACTACACCTTATCATATTACCAAAGTCATTTCTTATAACAGATTATCACCTCTCTATCAATCTCATGTTATTTCATTTTCTTTAGAAACAGAACCATCTTCTTTTAAATAGGCTATGATGTCTTCAGAATGGAAGAAGGCTTGTGGGCAAAACTTCATGCTTTAGAGGATAGTGGTACTTGGACAATTGAATCATTACCTCCTCGAAAAAATGTGATAGGTTGTAAATGGATCTTCAAGATAAAATATCATGAAGATGGTACAATAGAGTGTTACAAAGCTCGTTTAGTTGCATTGGGGCACAAACAACAGGAAGGTGTTGATTATATAGATACATTCTCTCTTGTTGCTAAACTCACAAGTGTGAAACTTCTCCTTGGTTTGGCTGCAATATATGGATGGCAATTAACACAAATGGATGTAGCAAATGCCTTCTTACATGGAGACTTAAAAGAAGAAATTTACATGTGTCTTCCAAAAGGATATACACCATCAGCTTTAACAATTCTTCCTCATAATCTTGTTTGCTGATTAAGGAAATCATTGTATAGCTTGAAGCAAGCTTCAAGACAGTGTTATCATAAACTTTCTTTAGTTCTTTTGGCTGCAGGATATGATCAGTCACCAGTTGACAACACTCTATTTGTCAAGATGACTCCCACTTCTCAAGTTGCAGTTCTTTTAAATGTGGATGATATAATGATAATATAGTTGTACAACAGTTGAAAGATGTATTATCAACGACTTTCAAGATAAAAGATCTTGGACCAGCCAATTTTTTCTTAGGCCTAGAGATTGCTAGATCTTCACGAGGTATTTAAGTTTGTCAAAGGAAATATGCCCTGTCTCTTCTTGAAGACTCAGGAATTTTGGAATGTAAACCATCTTCTGTACCCATGGATCCCAATCTGCATCTGACAGCTACTCTTGGTACTCCACTTCCTAACTTTACAGTTTACAGAGAATTGATAGTAAGGTTACAATATCTGACCATTACAAGATTAGATATTACTTATACAATAAATTGTCTTAGTTAGTATCTCTTCACCAACTAATCTACACTTACAAGTAGCTCATAAAGTCCTTCGATACACCAAGGGTAATCCAGGTCAGGGACTGATTTTTCATGATGATTCAGAAGTGTGTTTAAAAGGTTTTGCAAATACTGATTGGGCATCCTGCAAAGATACTCGTAGATCTGTATCTGGAAACTGTATGTATCTTGGTAAATCACTAATATCCTGGAAATCTAAGAAGTAGAAGCAGTGCAGAAGCAGAGTGTAGAAGTTTAGCTTTAGCCTCTTGTGAGTTAGTCTGGTTAAATCAGCTTCTACTGGATTTTCATGCCAAGATTACATGTCCAGCTAAGTTGTTTTGTGATAGTAAATCGGCAATACAATTGGTTACAAATCCAGTCTTCCATGAGAGGACAAACCATGTAGAAATAGATTGTCACACAGTTAGAGATCATGTTAAATCAGTTTTCTTGAAGACTATACATGTATCAAGTGGCAATCAACTAGCTGACATCCTTACAAAGTCACTCCAACCTGGTCCATTCAAATCTCTTCTCAACTGTATGTCTTTATCAAGTCTGTATCATGCATAGTTTCAGGAGATTCAGACTTGAGGGGGGAGTATTAAGAATCTCGGTTCAGTTCAACAAGATCTCGGTTCAATTCTGTTTGTTAGTTCAATTGATGTTTAATTAATTGATTATCGGTTTGGATTGGTTAAGTTAGTTAAAGTTAGTTAAAACAGATTAATACTGTTAAATCACCTTGTATAAAAGGTTTTGTTAACATTCAGTTGCGTTTAAATTTTGAATACATTCATTTTTCTTTTTTCTTCATTTCGAGCTCAAATGTTGCTGGATCAAGAAACTTAATAATGAGTTTTCTTATATATTGTTTTACTGCTTTGGGCTTTTTGTTTTTGTGCTTTTTGACTCGAACAATTTGTTTGAAACAATAATCTTCACTGACCACAACAAATTTGCCAATTCGGCATGTAATGGTAAAATAATAAGTTTGTGAAAAACATTTCTTCAAAATTATTTTCTAAGAAAGTTAAAAATATCTGCTTTTATAATAAATATAACTGCTATTATAATTTTTTTTTGTCGACAATGTTATTATTAAGATTGCAATTCTTATATATATGCTTCAGAATATAAATTTTTAATAAATTTTTTCTTTACTCTTTTTCTCTCTTTCCCTTCTTCTCCTGACGAAAGCGCATCTTTGCCAGGAAATAGGGCTGGCAAGACTAGAGGATCCTCTCCTTTTCCTCTGATCATATTCACTTGCACCGCATGTGGTGGTCCATCTTCCTCAGGCTAAGCTTCAGCGGTTCTGGCCGGCTGTAGCACTTTTGATGTGCTAACGGTTGCTTCATCTATGAGACGGTACGTCTGGTGAAGATGAGATGTCTATATCGGTGCTGCGCTCAAGGTCTTCCTTTTTGTCTCACCAGGCCTAGTATCCTCCGATCTCCTCTTCTGTCAGATCTCTGCCTCGAATTTGGTTATATTCTTTTTCGTCTCTAACGTCCCTATAAATCGAATTCGTGTAGGTTAGATCCCTTCTCCTTTCTCCGCTGCTTAGATTTCCTCGTCGATCCTCCGCATTAGGCGCATCTAGGTGGTTACTGGTGGCTAGTGGTGTCTTGGTCAACAAAGACTCTTTCTTTCTGGTGGTTTAAGGTTTAGCGGCATGTGTGCTCTCTTTTCTCTGGTCTTGTCTAGAGGGGTCCCGGTTCTCGTTCCCTGGGAAGAGAAGCTCCCTCAACGGTGACCCTCTTTCCTCTGGTTTCCTAGCGTTACCGCGAAGTATCTAGTCCTGTAGTCTTAGAGAAATCTGGCTTGAGTAACCACCAAGTATCTAACGACCGGATCAGTAGTAGTGGTTTTCTAGATTTTCTTTTGTACTTTTAGAGAAACTTATTTTTCAGAAGACTCGATCGATTATTGTTGTGAATTTAGGATTTTTTTTTATAAACTGTGAAAGTTCCGAACATTTGATCCATAATCTTCTCCGGTGTCAGGAACTATCCGTTGATAATACCTATTTAATTAAGACGTAAATTACTCCTCCCAAGAGGTTTCAACTAGTGACTTTGAACACTTCAAAGAGTATCTCAACCATTAAACCAAAATCCCTTGGTAAGTTTAGGGTCTTTGAGACAAGTTTGTTATCTAATTCGTTGAGTTAGTACTCCAACTTGTTTGATATAATAATCTTGATTTAAACAAGACTTCCAATTTTATGTGTAGTGGTAAGACACTCCCTCAAATATATTGTGCCTCAACCTAGGTAATAAGTTTGATCAAAATTTTTCTTTAAAAGCTATGGATTAAAAAACTTCATAGTATTAACTTTTTTATAAAATTATAGTTCTCATATAAATATATGCTTCATAAACATGTAAATGAATAATTTACTAATGGAACATGAATATACGAGAAAAGATATATAGTCCCAAATTAAGAACTATTAGCCACATGATACATTTGACACAACTATAATTCTGTACTTTATGATATTATGTCGACTGCATTTCACCAAACATCAATAACATTTTGACACAGCCCAACAATACTTTTATAAAAAAAAATGAAGGCAAAAAAAAAAAAAAAAAAAAAAANAGCCGGTTTTTGGTCATTAATCTAATCACATGAAAACATCATCGCATATTTTGTATTTTACTCAATTTCAAGATGAAAAAAATGAAACTAATAACAATAATTCGTCATCCTTTTATTTTCGGTTTAATAATATTTTTCTCTGCTTGCTCTTTGTTTTTAGCTATCGGATATGTTTACATATGTTGTACCGTGAACGATCCGACGAAGAAAACGGCACAAGATTTCGTTATGGTAAAAACAGAAACAAAAGATGGAGGCTTTGTTGTTTTACAAAGCAATGCTGCGAATGTAGGAGGCGGTCGTGGTGCCTGTGGTGGTGGTGGTTGTGGTGGTGGCGGCTGTTGAGATTAAACGTTTAATGTAAAAGTCTTATTGAATGTATGTAACCTAAGGTTTTGTAGGAATGGAATTGTATCATAAGGTGAAGTAATATTGCTTTGTGTTTGTATTGTGTCTATCAACGAACAATGAAAGAAATGATTTGTGTAATTTTAAAAATGAAAAAAATGATTGTGTAATTTTGAAATTTGGCTTATAGTAAACTAATTTTGTGTTCTAAATATACTACAAAAATACCAGAAATTTAAAATATTTTTCAAACTTCAAATTTAAATTCTCACACCCCAAGAACGAAACTCTAATCCCTTCAAACCTAAACTCTAAATTCTAATTAATGAATTCAAATTCAAAATTTTAAAATTTTAATCCTTAAAATTCAATTTATATGTTTGTGGTATTTGGCAGTAAAACATATTAATAGTATTTTAGAATAATAAAGAGTGTACGGTATTTTTGGAAATAAATTTATTGTGTGTTATCAAGAATTAATACAAAGAATTAAAATTTTATATGTACAATTATTTCAATTAATGAAATATTGTGTAGAGTTTATTTTCTTAAATATGTTGTAATGAATCGCACCAATTTTTGTGTTCACTGTTCAGTGACAAAAGGGTTTTTTTACTTTTTTTCCTTCACGATTTTTCTTAGGCTAACCTTGCTATTTTTTGTGAATTTCTAGCCTTTATCATTATGAAACTAAGAGCTTTTCTCTATTTGAACTTAGGGGCTTTCTTCTTTCATTTTCGAACTAGTGGGAATTAATCATTCTTTTTCCTCATTTACCCAACATTTATTTTTTGAAGCATTACTACCAACCTACTTTTACTCTTATCTTTTAGAACAAGAACTAGAACCAAGCTTTTAACTAATACTCCCAAGACATTAAGATCTACCCAATATCAAATATTCCATTCCTAAATACCCTTCCTAAGAGCTAGATGATGTGGTCAATCTAGCTAAATGGAAGTGTTCAATTGTCGTCCTTTATATTCTTGAGTTTTTGCCGATCAATCACTAAAGAAAAAGAAACTCGCAGGTGCTTAGGCAATTGGGTTTATATGGTGGAGAGGGTAATCATCCTAAAAATGAGAATGATCGGTTTAGCCACAAGTGTTTCGGTTTTATTGTGACTAAACCGTTATAAAAATGATTTAGTCCTTGAAAGACATCAAGATATTCATTGAGCAAGCTAATTAGATGTCCAAATTAAGTCCAAATAGTTGTGAAGATAAGTTAGAACTAGCAAGCTTCAAAACTTTACCGATGGATTTCAAATTTCAAGATTCAACACAAGGACTTCAAGACTTTTCAAAATTACTAGAATGTTCAATCATATCTATCACACTTTGGATGCTAATTCAAAAGGCTAG
>OVBE01017902.1:0-10227 GCA_900406425.1 Iberis pinnata
CATTCTCTAAGATATAAGTCCTGTGATCAAACTGTATCTGTCTGTAGTTCTCTAAGAGTATTAGAAATTTGACTCTGACGATTTCAAACTTCTGTCTAAATTTTATCATGCGACTAAACAACATGCCTTTTTAAAAACTTCAACTCTGCATAATTTTCTATACATGACCACATTCACGCCTTACCCACGTTCCTCAAAATTCTGGTCCGGTTTCCATTCAACTGAGTCAAACATAGCTTGACGGTTTATATATCTAAATCTACCAAGAAACTTGCAAAACCAACATGAAAATTGAATTCCATTGAGAGACTTATATTATACAATTTCATGAATTTTACCGTTGTTATATTAAAACCATCACAGTAGTTTACCAAAACCGATGTTTTGGGAAAATGTGTGTAGGTTCAAGACTTCACTCATAAGAAAAGCCGGTTAGGTAAATCAAATTGAGAAAACTTCCAAAACCTCGTTTTTAATCGGACTTTTTCATCATCAACTCATAACTATATATATGCACTTGTAACCAAAACAACTTTATTCAAAGATTTTTTTTTTAACAATTTCTTTGAAACTTGACTTCTCGTATATTATCTTCGACGATGAACGATCTTTTCTCCGGTTCTTTCAACCGTCCGGTAACCGATGGTTCATCTCCGCCACAATCGCACAATATCGAGATGCCGAATGCGAAGTTCTCCGGTGGAAACAATCTAGACAAATTTTTCTCTGATGTGGAGGAGGTGAATGAAAATATAAACGAGCTGGATCGCCTTTGTGAAAGCCTCCGATCAAGCCACGAGAAGAGCAAGACTCTCCACAATGCCAAGGCCGTGAAGCAGTTAAAGGAAAAGATGGATTCCGATGTCTCGGCTGCACTCAAAACGGCGAAGCGCGTGAAAGGAAACCTCGAGACACTGGATCGGTCTAATGAAGTAAACCGGAGTTTACCGGAAAGCGGACCGGGTTCATCGTCGGATCGGCAAAGGACTTCAGTGGTTAATGGGTTGAGGAAGAAGCTGAAAGATTCAATGGAGAATTTTAATCTAGTGAGAGAGACTATCTCGACGGAATACAGAGAGACGATTGAGAGAAGGTACTTCACCGTCACCGGAGATAATCCGGACGAAGATACCGTCGATCGCCTCATCTCCACAGGTAAAGTAAAGTTCAGAAGTCAAATGAGCTTGAAAATAGCGCAAAGTTGTTTTTTTTTTACACAGGGAGAAAACTCCCTGCTTAATGCATTAAATGAAATGAAGAAAAAATTACAATCGACATCGTCTAGAGCAAAGTTGTTAATCATCAAAAAACTAATTGTAAAAAATTATTAATTAATGTTCTAAATTTTAACTAATTCAAAAACACCGTGGTTAATAAATACTATTTCAAAGAGAAGAATTCTTTCAAATACCATAAAAGAAATTTAAAATTTCAAAAAATACCACACTCCCAAAAGTTCTCAAAATACCACAATCTTAAATGTTCCAAAATACCACAAACATAAAAAGTGAATTTTAAGGATTGAAAATTTTAAATTTTGTATTTGGGTTCACTAAATAGAGTTTATGGTTTAGTTTCGAAGAGGATAATGTTTGGTTTTTGGGTATTAAGATTTAAATTATAAATTTTAAAATTATTTCAAATTTGTGGTATTTTTGGAACAAAAACATTTATATGGTATTTTTGGAAAAAATGTAGTATTTTTAGAACTTTTGGGAGTGTGTGGTATTTTTGGAATAAACCTAATTTTTGTGGTATTTTTGAGAATTTACCTTTCAAAAACATCATCAAATTTAACTTATTTAACCAATAAAACGTTGGGAAATTGGGAATACAAAAATAAAAAATACAAAGAAATATAACTTATTTAACCAAATATACCATCCACTCCAAAATTTGAATTTGAACAACATTTAGTGATATTTTAAAAAATTTTCCAAAATGTAAAAACAAAATAATTATTAAAATTTATATAAAAATTGGATATTATAAAGTTTGGTTTATATAATTATTTTAATGAGATAATTTGGAATCATGAAATTTCAAAATTTATTTTTGCAGGAGAAAGTGAAAATTTTTTGCAGAAAGCAATACAAGAACAAGGACGAGGTAGGATTATGGACACTATAAATGAGATACAAGAGAGGCACGACGCAGTAAAAGACATAGAGAAGAGTTTAAAGGAGCTGCATCAGGTGTTTCTTGATATGGCTGTGTTGGTTGAGCACCAAGGTCAACAGCTCGACGACATTGAAACCAACGTTAAACGAACTAACTCGCTTATCCAGGACGGTACGGAAAAGCTCGTTAATGCGCGGTTTTATCAGAAGAACACACGCAAGTGGACTTGCTATGCCATTTTGCTATTGATCATTATTGTGGTCTTAGTTGTGTTGTTTACACTTAAGCCTTGGCAAAATAATAATGGTTCGAACCGTCAAGCCACTCCGTTGCAAGCTCAGCCCCCGCCACCACCGCCACCTCCGTCTACGAACCGGCGGCTATTGCGATAATTTGTTTTTTTTTTTGTCTCTGTCAGTGTGGTGCATAGTACTCTGCTTTGGAAATTTGTTTGTTTTTCTTTATTTTTTTTTGTGATGGTTTGATTTCTTATTAATGTCTCTTTCTGTATATATTATGCGATGAGAACGTTATTTATTTAGTGACAAAAAAACCTGAGAACAATATTTATTTGTTATTTGAATCACCATGATGAAATTTCCCTTGAATATTAGGTGCTAAAATTATCACAAATGAGATTATAAATATCTTTAAAATCAACCTTGTAACATTAATCAACCAAAGTTCATTGGCCTTCCGTAACTCTGTGTTTATGTAGACATCTTTCAAATTTACTTGTGTAGATTCAGCTATTTAACTTTAAATAATAGAGATAAAAAGACCCTTAAGACCATAAATAATGTATAGAGCCAAAAAAGCTCTTAAGGCGAGTTATTATTTTCTTATTTATAAAAAAATTAATAAATATCGGACCAATCATGGATTGTTACGTGTTAGTAGAGCTACAATTGGTGCAAAAATCGGATTTAAAATAAAAGAAGAAATAGTAAATCTCTTAATTTTTTTGTGGGATCCATGTGCTAAGAATTCTTTAAATCAATGCATTGTTTATGCTCTAAAATTTAGGGGAAAATGACACTATATGAAAATTATTGGGGGACATATATACTCGACCCTAAATATAAATTTAGTAATTGGGCAGTAGAGCTTTTATATTGAATTTAGTGAATGGGCCGTAGAAAAAGCCCATTAGTAATATAGAAAAACTCACAGCGGAAGAGAAGAAAAAAAATGGTGATGGTGTGCCATTCTTTGTTTCTCTAACAATGGCGTCGTTAAGAATGATAGGTAAGTCAAACTTTACGATACTTCTATTGATTCTACTACAAATCTTTGCAACTTACGTTTTTTTTTTGGATTTTCTTGTGACTTGTTTGTTTTAAGATCAGACATAGCCGTTAACTTCACAGGTTAGTTGAGGCATTTACGCAAACACTTTGTGAACATATGCCTTTTACCTCATGAAATCTCTTTTTAGCACATTAGAATTGTCAAATTAAACAGATGGGATGTTCAAAGGAATTTACCATGGCAAGAACTGTCATGTCCCTGACATTGCCACCGTATTGAACCGGGCTTGGTCTGCTGGAGTCGATAGAATCATAGTTGAGTCACTCTGATCGATTTTGTTCTTTTGGAATGATTTAGAAATGGTAAAGGCTGGGGTAATTTGAAATTCCAATTTTCTTGATTAGGTAACTGGTGGGTCATTACAAGAATCAAGGGAAGCTCTTGCTATTGCAGAGACTGATGGTTTCTTTGTTCTTTTCCTCTTATCAGATCTTGTTTTCCTCAGAAAGTTTCGTTCTTTAAGTTATTTTAAATTGTGGATGTTCACTTGTAGCCAGGTTGTTCTGCACAGTTGGTGTTCATCCAACTAGATGCAATGTCAGTTTCTTCATACCTTAATGTCCTTTCCTTTGAAGTTCACAGAGTTTAACATGTAATCAAATTCTAATCTTTTGCTTGATTCATTCTTTCATATCATTAGGAGTTTGAGGAGAGCGGTGATCCGGAAAAGCATTACCAGGATCTTTTTACATTAGCGAAAGAAGGAATGCAGAAAGGGAAGGTGCTATTTCTTCTCATCTTTGAGAAAATGAATTGGTTTTTAAATTGCTCTTGTGTTGATTGATATATAAAAGACTAAACCATTCATGGAACATTCCTCTCCTTTATGATTATTTAAGGTGGTTGCGATTGGTGAATGTGGATTAGATTATGATAGGCTTCAATTTTGCCCAGCTGATATACAAAAGAAGTAAGTGAGATCATAAAAATTGTGTCTTTCGCATATTTAATTGTTTAATCTACTTATAATGTCTCTCATGTTTTCTTTCATGAGAAAAGGTACTTTGAGAAGCAATTTGAATTAGCAGATGCTACAAAATTGCCTATGTTCCTACATATGCGAGCTGCTGCTTCTGATTTCTGTGAAATTGTTCAGAGAAACAAGACCAGGTGAACTTGTACGCTTATGTTTTCTCGAGTCCGATTTACAGAAACTTAAAGCCATCTTCATAACTCCGTAATCCACTCTCAGGTTCACTGGAGGAGTTGCTCATTCGTTTACCGGTTGTGCATTGGACCGTGATCAGCTTCTTTCTTTCGATAAAATGTATATTGGTAAAGAAGACTATGCCTTTAAGCTTTAGCTCTCTTTAGCATTCTGGTCGTTTATTTTGCTGATGTGATTGATTTTATTGGCAGGTGTGAACGGCTGCTCGTTGAAAACAGCTGAGAATCTTGATGTAGTGAAAGGCATTCCGGTAGAGAAGATGATGATCGAAACCGATTCTCCATATTGTGATATAAAGAACACACACGCCAGTATGAAGTTTGTGAAGTCAACTTGGCCTTCCAAGAAAAAAGAGAAGTATGATCAAGAGTTCCTTGTCAAAGGCCGTAATGAGCCTTGCTTAGTTCGGTGAGTGTATCTTATTCAAATCCATAAATATATAAAGTAACTAGTACACTTCTTAAGCAATAATTTTCATCTCCAGGCAAGTTCTTGAGGTCGTGGCTGGTTGCAAAGGACTCGAAGATATAAATCAACTTAGTTCAACCTTGTATCACAACACTTGTAGGCATGTTCTCTCTCATATACCAAAAATTAAGTTCAAAGTTATTGTTCTGTGAAGGTTTGTTAATGATGGTGTTTACATTTCTGCAGAGTTTTCTTCCCTCAGGACTTGGATTCTGCTGCAGATGCTCTACTTTCTGGTCACCATGAGACCAACTAGCAAACCTCCTGTTCTCTATATCATATGTTACAGAAAGAGAGCAAAATTTTCATTTTCATGCTAATCTATTGTGCTTTTGCTGCTTCATGTACTGATGTTTGAAACCACCTCCCTGCTTGCTGCATTTTCTGCTGCGATCTCTCCTTCTGTTACAGAAGGAAGCGGTATGGTAGCTCTCTCTGAAGCTAAATTTAGACAGTGCGCTCGTCCTTCAACTTCCTAAGGAACCAAACCGAAACCAAAACCAGTGAGTCTCAAACCCAAATCGCCCAAGCAAACAGATCAGTCCTAAACGAGGGAGAAGCCTTACCACGCCATTAATGGCGTTAAGAGCAGATTGAACATCTTCTGCTGACTCGAAAGATATGAAACCAAATTCACGAGACCTTCCTGAGTTTCTTTCGTAGACGACTTTAGCCCCAAGCACACCAAGTTTATCTGCAAATGCATCTTTTAGACCTTGTGAGGTTAGATTCCAACCAAGGTTTCGTGCGTTGATCTTATTAGGACTGTCTACATAACTCCGGTTACTATCACTGATTTGGACTGTCCACCTTTTGGCACCATTGGGAAGCTCACCCAATATAAAAAAACCATGCAGATTTTTGTTGATCAAAGCTAATAATATAGTACTAATGGGATATTGGGTTCAGAAATAGCTTCTTAAGAAGAGGTTGTTAAATTCTACTTTTAAATTATTTTCAAATCTTGCTTTGATTTTTTTTTTTTTTTTTTCACAATCTTGCTTTGATTTATTTATTTAAATTAGGTATAGTTATTATGTCTAATTTAACAAACTTGATATTGTGACCCTCATTGCTCGAAGCAATTTATTACTCCTTATGTTCCTACAAGGAAGATGTTATGGAGTTGAATTTTGTTTCTAAATAGATGATGTTCCATATTTTATTTAATGCATTTATATTTACAAGATGAAATATATATAAATAATGAGTATTATTCAAAGAGAAAATTAATGTTTCAACCATAAAGTGGTGTTAATGCATTGTCAAAATAGAATTATTTTACCATAAAGTTTTAACAGTTATCAAAAGTTATTTTTCTTTATTTAAGTAAAAATTTCAAAACATCATTTTTTCAAGAACAGAGGAAGTATATAATATGGGCTTTAGATACAAAAATGTATATAAAAGCCAACGGGCTGCTAAAAACTATCCTTACAAAAATGACAACATATGAGAATAAGGTTAAAGCCATGATATTTTTATGTCACCACCTCCACGGTGGGTTAATAAATGAATGTCACGAGAGGAAATCCTACATATTTATTGATCGAAATAATTGTAAGATTAGTCACACTTTGGTTCCTCAATTAGAGAAAAAGGTGTGTTATGAAGTTATTTGTGAATAAGGTAGTCTCACTTGTTAAATGACCATTATATCCCCTTCAATCATTTTAATAAAATCGTTGGTTTTTTAAAAAAATTTTAATTTGCATTTTAAAATTTAAATTTAATCTATTTTATAATTATTAAAGAATAAAATGTAAAAGTCAGTTTTGGAAAGTAAAAACTATTTCCTATTAACCTAGGTAACTCACACTTTTGTTCGATTAGTTATCTCACCGCCGCATATGCGTTGAAGTCTCCGATTAGGTAGCTCCGACCGTCGATAATTCTCAGCCTCCGGTGATTAGGTAGCTCCGACGATTGAAGTCTCCGGTGGATTCTCTAAAGTTAGCCGTTCTAATCTCTACTCTCCGGCGATTATTCTCTCTAATCGCCGGGTTACTCTTCACCCTATCTATCTCATTCTATTTCTTCTCCTTTTGCGTTTCGATTTCTTCTCCTTTGGAGATTTAATTTCGGATTTGGGTTGATTTGACTTTATTTTCGGCGATTTTGATTGTTGTGCGAAATGGGGGTTTAGGGTTCTTATTTTATTCTTTGATTGTTGTCTTTGATTGCTCTATCTCTAGTTCTTTTGGTGTTTATTGTGAGATTTGAGAATTTAGGGTTTGTATTGTTCTAAAAATAGTTTGTTTTATTTAGATTGTTTGTGCTTTTGTTCACGGTTTCATATGTTTTTTAATGGTTTTGATTTCTGTTTAAGCTTAATTTTGATTTCTGTTTCTATTAAACCGATTTTGATTTCTGTGTTCTTCACGATTTTATTGTTCACGGTTTCATATGTTTTTCAATGGTTTTGATTTCTGTTTAAACTTAATTTTAATTTCTGTTTCTATTAAACCGGTTTTGTTTTCTGTTTCTATAGCAACAAGAACCGGTTTTGATTTCTGTTTCTATTAAACTTAATTTTCATTCGAAATGAAAAATCATTACTGGATTAGTGTTCTTAATCATATGTATCTGATTTTTTAAAAAATTACAGATTATGCAGTACAATGTTGAATAAAAGGTTTGGTTTGTTTATGTGTTCTTAATTTAGCCACTTATTCACTTTATTTCAAAATCATTAGTATTCTTCATCTGTTTTTTTAAACATTTCGTAGTTTTTAAATCTTTAATCATTAGTTATTTGATTCATTTGCCATTGTTTTATGTTTTATACAGTTATTACAATGGACAACAATCTTCCACCAAGATTGTTTGACGTTTCAGAAGTTTCAGAAAACAGCACTATGCATATTTACATGAAGATAGAGTATCTCTCAACAATCATCAACCATATAGATGAACCTGAGAAAGTCATGTTGCGTGAATCATGCTTCGGGAAGCTGTTTGAGATGAACGTTGCGAGATGTCCTAGTTCCGGGAAGCTAATTCACAATCTGTTGTGCCGACAACTTGTGACGCTTAAAAAACACGAGTTATGGTTTGTCTTTGGTGGCAAACCTTTCAGATTCTCGTTGAAGGAATTCGGTTAAACAACTGGTCTGCCTTGTGGAAATATTCCTAATGAAAGCGAGCTCACATTGGTGGAGTGCAGAAATGAGGGTGAGCCTACGTTTTACGAGACGCTGTTTGGTGATAAGACGAATGTCACCGTAATGGACATATTGGACATGTTCAAGAAACAACCAGAAATACTTGGATGGAAAAAGTTCAAATTGGCATTGCTCATTATAGTGGATGGTATAATCTTATGTACCTCACCGGTATGGTAAGATCACTCCACGTTATGTGGAATGGGTGAAAGACGTTGATTTTTTTCTTGCATATCCATAGGGACGCGAGTCTTTCACTGTCACTATACGTCGGATGACGGTTGGGCCTAAGAAGGGACGGGAGAATCCCTACAGTAATTTGAAGCAGGGTTTATTGCAGAGAACTCACACATGTTATGGGTTCCCTTTAGCTCTTCAATTGCTAGCTTTCCAGTCGATTCCGCTGTTGGGAGAAAGGCTGAAAGACAATAGCGATTGTAAATTGTTTTGGGACAAGCATTACGTTGATGGTGTGATCATTCACCAAAGAGACATATTAGAGTGTAAATTGGATCCAAATGTAAGTTTTTTTGTAAAATTTTAATTTCATAGGTTTTTCCATAACATTAATCTGATTTTTTTGTTGCTATGTTTAGTTGGCTGTAGCTCCATTCTTTTTGTGAGAGGGAAACGAGGACTCTGCTCTTTACACTTGGGAAGATGAAGTGCCCGATTCTAGGGTTGACTATATGGATCGTTTAATAAAGAGGGTCATGTGTTTGAGGAGCAAGATTGGCCTACCTTTGTCATATTTATACCACGTACACACCGAAAAACTATTAAGTTGCCTGTTCGGAAACAAAATTTTGGTCGTGGAGCAGGCGCATAGTCAAGTTCTAGAGGAGATGTCAACGTTGGGTCAACTGAAAAAGATGTGGTATGTTTTCTAAGTCTTAATCACACATCATACGTTAATCGTTATTTTGCATATGGCTTTATTAACATTTTGTAGTCATGTGATTATGTTGCATACACGTGTATAAACAGTATACACGTAAATTGAAATTAAATATATGAACTATTGTTAGTCATGTGAGTAGGAATGTCTATGGTTCATTCATATCAATATATTGCATACATATGCATGTAATTTAAACATATGATTGACAATTATACATATGAACGTAAATGCAGACATGTGAATATTGTTGTTTCTGGTTCTTCTTCTTTTTAGATTGTGACGCAGAGGAACACATGAAGGTTTTTAAAGAGGAAATTAAGTCATGGGTGGGTGAACAAATGCAAGATATGAAAGCATTTGTAATTGGAGAATTTAAGAAGATTAACCACATTGAAGCACCCCACAGTCATAGAAGTGCGGCCCATGCTCATAAAGGTGTTCAAGTGGGAGACCAAGACCATGAGCTCGATCACGACACTGCAATGGCGGTATTGATGATTTAAATGTTTTCATGTTTATGCTATATGTTTGGTGATACATTTGATTCATTATTTCAGGAAACAATACGCGAGGAGACTGTGTTGGAGAGTCCTCATCTGAATGTTGGTGATATCGTAGACGATAGTGCCATTGATATAGAGCAGGTAACACCTTTCTTGAATTTAACGGGTCCTGATTTTGTAGTTATGAATTCTGTTTTTTAAGTCAAAAAAGTCTGATTTTTAAATTTCAGCCTAATAGCATGGATAATACAAGTCATGCTGCTCAGATGGATGTGGAGGATACAAGTCAGATGGAAGAAGAGGATACTATTCAGGTGATGTGATTTTTAGTAAACAACTTTTTCATTTTTGAACAGAATCTGCAACCCGCTATCATCTCATATTTATAACCTTTTCCTTATTACGCCGCATGAGAAAGATGTGACTGATTTAACTACTAAAGATGCTGGCATTCTTAATCGTACGACACGCGTACGGTTTCCTTCAGCGTATACTAAATCTCCGTTCATAAAATGCTCGAAAAATCAGAAGGTACAATCAAGTTTACTCAGATTATTAATTTCAAACAAATTAATCAATGTAAATCTTGCA
>OVBE01017903.1:0-10226 GCA_900406425.1 Iberis pinnata
AAGAATTTGCATATGCACGCATTTTGGAGGTTTTTCAGGACTTTCAGGAGTTTTGGGAATGATTTGAGAAATTTCAGAAATGCAGCACTTGACGTATGGAGCAGCACTCAACACTCAGCACTCATCATGGAATGGACTGAACTTACCTCAGAGCACTTTCAGGATCGATCCCAACACTATGCAGGATCGATCTCAGGCACTTCGGCGATGAAACAGGATCGATCCCACTCAGCACCTTCAGGATCGATCCCGACACTATGCAGATCGATCCCACAACCACTCTAGATCGATCCCGCAACCACTTCAGATCGCTCCCATAAGCAATTCAGATCGATCCCCAATTTCACTCTTTCAACGTTTCCGGTGAAGTCTCAAACGAAGCCAAGAAAGTGCACGAAGACGAAGCAAGACTAAGAAGGAAACATATGAGATAGATCCCACCAAGGTCTGGATTGATCTCGGGCACTCAATGTCGGGATCGATCCCAACCTCAGACGCACTTTGAACGCATCTCAGGTGGATCGATCCCAAGCAAGCATCATTTAATCCGGATCGATTGTGCACTCACTAACTCGAAGGCAAACACGCTCCAAACCGACCAACTCGAATCCGAATACCACTTGAAGCAAGGCCCAAGATCCAAGATAATGTTTAACATTTTGTCTTTAGTCCGAATTAGGGCTTTTCTCTGAACACTATAAAAGCCCCAATTCGCCTCCATTTGCAAAAGATTTAGTTTTTCTTTCCTTTTTAGGTTTTGTCTTAGGTTTTCATTTTCTTAGTTTTGTTCTTAATGTTCTTGGTGTAAAAACCATTTTTCTTTCAAGTCTTTAGTTAATATACTTTTTTTTCCTTTGATTCCTTGCTTAACTTTAGGTTGTTCTTTAGTTTGTGCATCTTGATTTTCGTTTCAAGTTTTTAATCTCTTGCTTAGCTTACTGTTTCATTGCTGTTCTTTATTTTGGGGTTTGTGTTCTTACTGTTCTTCCTAAATCTGCATGTTTAGGTTCGAAGTTATGTTTGCTGTTTCAACTGCTTCTACTCCCATGAGTAGTGAGTAGTCATCCAAGTTCCTGAGGATGGGGGTAGACAAGGGTTGATGTTCTGGGTTTGCTTAGGTACCTAAGTTGTTTGTTTCTTAGATCCCGTCTGGACCTCCTCAACTTAATGTTGATTGTACTCCTACCCGGAAGGGACAGAGACCCACCTTTAGGCCCTACAACACTGGAATGTGAGTTATTGGAGGTGACCGGACCGAGGGGGTTCCAGAGATTCGTTTCCCCTTCTCTGTGAATACATGTGGGAAACGAGTTAGCTAGAGTAGTAAAGGTTAATGCCTGCTAGGTAGTCTCCGTCTATGATGACAGTTGAGTATGTGATTGCTTTGCTTGAGATTGGTTGCCAAGACATTGGAATTGATTGTTAGTAGAGCTACTTTCTAGGGGTCAACTCATTGTTTGAGCTATGTTAGGTACTTAGGTAGCCCAGGATGGATTCCCAAGTCAATTACCCTTTGTCCTCAAGAATGACTTTACCTTGATTGCACCTTTTACCCTTTCTTGCTTTTACTCTGTTTTGCGTCCAAAAGTGTTTTAAGCCTTTCTCTGTTTTTATGCTTTTTACTTTCGTTGCACTTAGGACCATTTAGTAACCAAAACCCCCTTTAACATTTAGCTTGACTTTAAAGCATCCAATACATCCACATTGCTTAGTACGCTCCCATTATGGATTGACAAAAACCCATATATACTACAACGATGGGTTGATTGATAACCCAGGGACCCAAAATCCCTATTATCAAGAACACACAAGAACCAATCACAAACCTCCTAGTATAGTACATGTAGCCCAATCAACATTAGCAAAACCATTGAAACAGACATCAATATTTGCAGAATAAAATAATCCATGTCTTGGACTCGTCTTTAAGTATCGCAGTATGTGATACACTGCCTGAAGATGAACATCAATAGAACAAGGCATAAATTGGTTGAGTCTATTTACCGCAAAAGTAATGCCTGGCCTTGTGATAGTCAGATAATTCAACCTGCCAATAATTTCCCTATAAGATGTACCATCATACAGAAGAGTGCATGATTCCTTACTTAGAGAAATTTTAGGGTCCATGGAGACTTGCTGTGGTTTACAATCGAGTATGCTTGTATCTTTTAGCAAATCCAAAAAGTACTTGCTCTGTGATATTGAAATACCAGATTTGTTTCTTGCTATCTCCAATACTAAGAAAAACTTTAGATTTCCCAAATCTTTTAACTTGAATTGTGTAGCTAGGAAATTCTTCAAAGATTGAACTACCTTATCATCATTACTCACTATCATACTATCATCAACGTAAATCAAGACTACAACTATTGATGAACCATTGAATTTAACAAAGAGTGAATGATCATATTGAGATTTCAAATAACCATCAGAGGATAGAACCTGAGACAAACATTTGTACCATTTTCGTGAAGCTTGTTTAAGCCCATACAATGATTTATGGAGTATGCAAACATGATTATCAAGAAGTGTACCAGCTGGTGTATAGCCTTGAGGAAGGTTCATGTATATTTCTTCCTCTAAGTCACTGTGCAAAAATGCATTAGTTACATCCATCTGATGTAAATTCTAGTTCTTCTTTGTTTTCAAAATAGTCCATCCCATCTTGTTGTGTAAAGCCTTTGGCAACGAACCTATCTTTATATCTCTCAATAGTGCCATTGGGTTGTATTTAATCATAAATACCCATTTACACCCAAAATATTTTTTACGAGGAGGTAGAGAAACAACATCCCATGTATGATGCAGTTCCATAGCTAGCAATTCCACATTTGCAGCCTTTTTCCATACCTCAGATGCCATAACTTGTTTAAAGGTTTTAGGTTATGTCTCAACTGAATATGATAGGATTTGGGACTTGTAAGAGGGAGATAGATTATCATAAGTGATGACTGAAACGATAGAATATGGTGAAGTCATTTGTTTGGTGATAGTTGGTGGTGTTTTAGTGGTAATTGAACATAGGTAGTTAGATAAGTAACTTGGTGCCTTAGACTGTCGTTTTGATCTATCATTATTCACTAGTATATTATCTATATCTTTACTAGAAATGTTTTGCGTTTGTGTGTGGATGCTAGAATGTGATATAGGTGAGTTAGTTGTCTATAGGTGTGAATGTGGAGGTGATGCAGGTGAATAGATGGATGGGGATGCATCATATGTATGAGTGGATGTAGATGATGCAAATGCATCTAATGTAGAGGAAGAATGAGTATCTATATGAGTGATATCATTATCTTGTAACAATTCAGGACACAATCGAAGAGGAAGACATGCACTTTGTTTTTTTGTGTTATATCTAAATTCTGCATCTTAAAAAAGAACTTTGCCTCATGAAATACAACATTAGGAGATATATAATGATATTACTATCCATATGCAAAATCTTATATCCTTTATAACCAGGTGAATAGTAAATGAAAACACATTTATCATTTCTCTTACTAAATTGATGTCTATCCTTTTGTAAAGTTGATGCATAACATAAGCAACCAAAGTTCCTAATCAAAGTATAATCTGGTGCAACTTTAACAAGCAACTCATAATGTATTTTATTCTTTAGTAAAGTAGATGGCATCCTATTAATAAAAAATACAACAGTCAAAACAAAAGAAGTCCAATACTGCAATTGAATATTTGACTAAAATCTTAGAGCTCTTGCTATATTTAGAATATGCTAATACTTTCGTTCAACCATAGAATTCTGTTGTGGAGTATATATACATGAAAATTGATGAAACATGCCATTTTTCTTTATAAGATCAGAGAAAGCAAGTTCTGGTGCATTATCAGTTCTAATGACTTTGATTCTAGCATTATACTGAGTCTGAACATATTGAATAAAAGATTGGAAACATGTTGAAGCTTGACCTTTATTATTCAAAAGATATATCCATGTTACACGAGTTGAATCATCAACAATGGTGAGAAAATATATGTATCCTTCTATTGACTCTATTGAAAAAGGACCCCACATATCCAAATGTATAAGATTAAAAGCACTACCAGACAAATGATTATTGGATTGAAAAGGTAATCTTTTTTGTTTAGCTAACAGACAAATGGAACATGATTAACTATGTGTTATACTATCCTTATTGATGTTTAAATCTTGATAAATAAATTGTGACTTGTCCATTGATGGATGCCCTAGGCGGCTATGCCAATGATTTCCATTAACTTTCAAGGATCCAATGAACTGCTTCTGTTTTTGACTATGATCATGCTGTAAAATGTAAAGATTGTGCAACAAAACAGTTTTACCAATCATCAATCCCTAAAAAAACTCATGAATATAACAAATTTAGGGTAAAAATGAGCAAAACAATTATTTGATTCAACAAACTACTAACATATATGAGATTAAAACGAAATGTAGGGACATATAAGACATTATGCATAATCAATGATGCAGATATGTGAACTGTGCATGTGTGTGTGATATCTACTCTAGCATCATTAGGTAAGGACAATGTTATTCCAAATACATGTTTTATCTCAATGAAAAATGATAGATCAGCACAAACATGTGTTGTGGCACCACTATCAATTATCAAAGAACTAATAGGGAGATTTTTCTATAGAGAGGATAGACAGTGATGTTGAAAAGTGAGTATGTTATTTTCTAACTTTAAAGAAGATGATGGAAAGGGTATTGAGACAGTACCATATGAAGATTGATGAGCCATGACACCAGCCTCTGATATGGAATTTGTTGAAGTAGAATGTGCATGATCTGAAACTTTCACATGTGAGGAAAGTTTTTGAATCAAAGATTGAAGCCGATTCTGATTCATTAACCCAATATTTAAGTTTGTTAGATTCAGTGCAGAAGGAGGATGATGCATTTCAGAATCATTTGAAACTTGAGCTATTGTATGTGGTCTAGCCACATTCTGAAATTACTATTGATTCCTTGGTTGGGATTGAGGTTGATGATGTAACTGAAATTGGTTATGAGTTGGTGACTGAAGTCGTTGACCACTCATAAATCCAAGAATATATCTTGTGGATAGTCATGTTTCTCAAAACACTTCTAAACAACATGGCATGTGATTCAACAATGTGTGCAAACTGGTCTTGGAAAATGTGGTCTATAATGATTTTGAATAGCAAATACATTATGGTCTTGTATATCTGCATTTGGATTTGATGCATATTGTTGAAATGGAATGTGTGATATATTCTGTAATACAAGATTGTTTTGAGTTGTAGATGGTTTGACTACCTTCTGCCTATCATCTTGAATCACAATATTAAAGGCATCTTCAATACTTGGAATTTGCTTTATCATTAAAATATTTCTTCTAGTTGCATCATAAGGTTCATTTAACCCCATCAAAAACTTGGTAACTCGACTTCGATGTTGAAGCTTCTCCCAAGAAGTGGCAGTTGTGCACTCGCATTTACAACACGTACATACATGAAACTCAATGTAGTTCTTGTATACTTCCCACAATGTGATTAAAATTGTATATTACGTGGTGACATCGGATGAACCTTGTTGTAACAAGCTCAATTTCTGTTCAGTTTCATAAATCCTTGGTGCATCGTCTTGTTTGAATTTAGATGATAAATTGTTCCATATATCTCTAACTGATGAAATGAATAACAAGATTTGTCATATTTTCTTTGATATAGATTTCATAAGCTAGGTTAAAATCATATTATTGCATTGTGACCAAGATCCGTAATCTTTAAAACCTAACTCAGATTTAGTGATTGTACTGTCAATGAAACCTAGTTTGTTGCGAACATTTGACGTCATTTGAACTGCTCGATGCCATGAGTGATAATCTGCACCAATTGTTAAATGATATGAGACAAGAACTATTTCGGCATGATCGGAGCTATGGAAAAAGTAAAAATTCTTATATTGATCAACTGAAGATTGAGAATCATGAGATGTTGAAGAAGAAGTATTTGTTGCAGCTGATGTAGAAATTTAGATGTTCAATATTTGATTTAAGAGATGGATCGATGATATTGAGATGTGCGAAAATGAAGAAAATTATCGTAATTGAAATTGGAAGAAATTTGCGATAGTAAATGTCAAGGAAAAGAAATAAAAGAGAGCAGAAGGTGAATGAATTTGTGATTGAGCTCAAAATGAGCTCAATCGATAATGATGATGATGAGATCTTGAAGGATTTAAGGTGCAAAACCAGATTTTCTCGGAAAAATTTTGTAAGTCAACAATTTAAAGTACGCTCTGATAACATATTAACCGAGAGAAAGATAAAAATATAATTCTCATAATATACGTTATGTTGTTTATATACATTTACATAATCTAACTAACTAATTTTAGTCTCCAATATAATAAAATTAAGTGAAAGATATAGAATAAATTCTACCAAAGGTTGATAAATTCTCGAATTTTTCGGGTTTAACCATACAAAACTGTAAAAAAGCAAAGCAAAGTAAAATAAATTATAGGTCACAACTACATATTATTGTACTATATCTGATATGGAAGAATACATCACTCAAGTTCTAACTATCAATAGAAACAAGAAAAAGCAAGAAACGAAAAAAAAAAAAAAAAAAAAACTCTTACAATTATTGGGCCGGGCCTAGTCAAAAACAATTGCGGGATATCTTTGTCTTTAAGCAGTTGTTCTGACTCTGAACATTGAAACTCATGTGGTCACCAGAAAGTGACTTCTGTTTCACTGCTTTGTTACAAATACAAATGGTTTTGGTAATTGGCATTAGTGGCTGCAGAGTTTGTTCTTTTTACAAAAGTAAGATGTAGAAGATAAGTCATACCATCAATAAAATTATTAGACTATAGTCAATATGATACACAAATAACCCACAAACTTGCATATATTTAGTACCAAAATTGATATTTTTTATCAACAAAATCAAATTTATTATCAATTTTTATAGTACCTAAAAAATACAGTTACTCATTACCAAATTTCAATAAAAATAGTATAAATATAGATTTTTAACCTCTTGACTCAATGTTATTTTGAACGTAAATATTCTTTTTTCGTCTAAACTTTTTAATTGAAATATAAAATATTACATCATATTACAAAAACAATACAAAGCTTTAGGAAAGAATTTATTACATAAGCAAAACTATGCACTATACGTTAAAAGTGACATCAATGGAAAAATGAGTTAACTATTCTGGTTGGAAAAAAAAAACAAACTCAATATTAAATAAGTTTGATTTTTTCCCATTTGACATTGATGCAGATGGATTATCTGTATTTAGAATAGAGACAACCAAACTGATACAGAACATATAAATATTATATAACTTAATAATTCCAGAAAAAAATGTTGGGAATCATATAAAGATTATATATAATATAATATGAATGTGTGATTACTGATGATGAGACATAACAACAATACCATTAGCTGTCACACTTTTATTTATTAATATTTTTTTTAGTTAGACTTTCAAAATAAAAACAAAAAATAAAGTATTTACTTCCCTTTGTTCAGACGTTATTCTTCTTCTTCTTCTTTGATCGATCGTGTTCAGAAATCATATTCATTCTCTCTCTCTCTAAAGTTGGATTCTTTATAACATGTGAGATCTCTGTTGTTTGATCAGAGACGAGTAGAAGCTAAGAATATTAAAAGAGAAAATGATGAAAATGAAAGTAGGTACTTCACCGTCTGTTAGCGGCGGAGGCGGTGGAGTTAGTGGCAATGAGTGGGAGTCACGGCCTGGAGGTATGGTTGTTCAAAGAAGAACAGATCAAAGCTCCGATGTGCCACGTCTTATTCGGGTTCGGGTCAAATATGTGTCGGTTTATCATGAGATCACCATCAATGCTCAATCTTCTTTTGGTAACAATTTCAATATCAAGATTCAATATTTTTTATGTTTTTGGAACTTATTACCATTCGATTTTGAGTTGAAAATTTATAATTATCGTCCGGTTTATTATGAGATCATGGTCAACTCTTAATCTTCTTTTGATAACAAACCCAAAATCAAGATTTAATATTTTTATGTTTAATGAACCTATCGACTCATTACTAATTAGTTTTGAGTTGAAAATCTATAATGTGTCGGTTTGTTATGAGATCAGTATTGAATTTTTCGATATTCCTTTGGTAACAAACCCAAAATCAAGATTTAACCTTTTATGTTTTCCAGATTAATTTACTCATTATTAATTGGTTTTAAACGATAAATCTAGAATAGCAACTTGTCGGTTTATCATGAGATAACTATCAATTCTCAATTTCTTTTTGTAACAAATCCAAAATAAAGATTCGAGCATTTTATATTTTCGAAGTCATCTATTCGTGTTATTAATTGGTTTTAAGTTGGAAGTTTGTATCATAACATATCAATTTATCAAATAAATCACTATCGTTTCTCAATCTTCTTTTGATAGCAAATCCAAAAGTAAAAATTCTAATATTTTCGTATTTTTCAAACTAATTTATTTATTACTAATTGGTTTCGAGTTGAAAATCTATAATCTGTTTATTTTTATAGGAGAGTTAAAGAAGTTGTTGTCTAGTCAAACAGGACTACACCATGAAGACATGAAGATTTTATACAAAGACAAAGAAAGAGATTCAAAGATGTTCTTAGATCTTTGTGGAGTTAAAGATCGGTCAAAGCTTGTTCTTAAAGAAGATCCAATTTCTCAGGAGAAACGTCTACTTGAAAAAAGAAAAAATGCAGCCATTGAAAAAGCTTCTAAATCAATTTCTGATATTAGTTTAGAAGTTGATAGACTCGCCGGTCAGGTACCAAAAAAAAAACAGAGCTTTTTTTTTTTTTCTGGCGAATTCTCTTCTTAAAATCTAAGATTTTGATTTGGGATTATAGGTTTCGGCGTTTGAAACAGTGATTAATAAAGGAGGAAAAGTTGAAGAGAAGAGTCTTGTGAATTTGATTGAGATGTTGATGAATCAGTTATTGAGACTTGATGCAATAAGTGGAGATGGAGATGTGAAATTAAAGAGGAAAATGCAGGTAAAAATTCAATTTTGAGATCTTTAAGATTTTTTTTTTTTATGTCAACTTTGATTTCTTGACTACAAGGGATCAATTAATCAAATTCTACTAAAAAAAATTTTATAATCACATAGTTAATGATCATATTTGAACTCTGGTATAGATAATAACGTAGCAAAAATGACAACCAATAGACCGCTTAGACTTCGATTTCTACTATTTGATGTTTATGATTAATTGACTTATTTGATTTGGGTTTTTAAAGGTGAAAAGAGTTCAGAAGTATGTTGAAGCACTTGATGTTTTAAAGGTGAAAAATTCTAAGAAAGTCGAAATTAACAAATCAGTCCGCCACAAACCACAAACGCAAATGCTATATCAACAACACGATTTATTATCTTTTGCAGAGGAAGAGGAGGAGGCGCCAAGAAAATCTGGCGCCTCCTCCTCGGGTACTCCCACGATTGTACCGAATAATTGGGATATGTTTGGTTCCGCATCCACAACTAAACCGATCGAACCGGTTAAACCTGTACCTCCAAGATTCAAATGGGAATTTTTCGATTAAGCTAAACATTATACATACACTTTGAATATGTTTTTTTTTCCTCCTATTTTCATATGTGATTTGTATTGTTTTTCATCTCAATGTTGGGGTGTATGATTTGTAATTGATCTTGACAATCTTTTTTCTTTTTTTTTGGTTTGTTTAGAATATATTTTGTTGGTCTCCCCTTTTAAGTCAATTTACAAATAACAGGGGAGTTTCAACAAACAGGGTTTCATCATCATCCTATCATTGTAATACTTAAAAGATTTGGATTTTTCTTTACTATTACAATAAAAGTTTACCAAAAAGTTGTAATAGTTTAAAACTTTTGTACTATTGTTTCTAGTAGGTCGATCTTGTGAGTTAAAATGCATACAATTTGCAGGATTTCTATTTGGATGTGAATTTAAATACTTTTGATTAAGTTGTAATAAGTTTTATATGAACTCATTGATATGCAGCACTTCACTTGAAATTCATAATTCTGGTATGATATTTCTAAACATGTTCATAATGAGGTTATTACCTTTGGAAAGAACAAATTTTAGAATTTTATTTTATTTCTTTGGATCATCAATAACCAACTTCTATAATGTGGAGAAACGTAATTATGTGAAGTATTCAATACGAAAATAAATAAATAAATAAATATATATATATATATATATA
>OVBE01017904.1:0-10226 GCA_900406425.1 Iberis pinnata
CTATCATAATGATCTTGATTGCAATTATGAATTGATAGGCAGAGACAAGTAAGCATTATAGGGTTGGAGAAATGGCACTCTTTGTCGGCGAATGACAGTGTCCTTTGTGAATCTTGTTCCTCGGCAAAGGAGGTAGATAACGTTTCATCGAGATAATCCCCAAAAAAACCTGCTTTAAACACTTATGCTCTAAAAAACAGATTCATCATGCAGCCAAACAAAGCCATACCCGAGCACCTCCGAATCATACATATTGGGAAGACATGACGGTGGTAAGGAGTGATGTTGAGCACAATTGTCAATGGTTGTTGGCATAGGATACAAGATTCAAGTAGCAGGGAACTCTGAAGGACAAGATGCTTCTGGCTCTGTAAAGACCCATCCCTGACACGTGAATGGAAGGGAATGAAGGTCGTCAAACCCGGTTTATCAGGAATTGCTAGTCTGCTCGGGAATAAATGAGACGGTCGAAACCACAACGCGAGGAACCAGATTAAGCAGCCAGGATCAGCACCGGAAATTTCTTTGGAGCGTGAGACCGAGACATAGCAGAGTGACGAAAAGATAGCTTTCTCCAATCCATGACATTTGGGAGAGCACGATGACTCACCTGTAAGCCTCTATGCGAAGACAACAGCACCACCAACCCATAGAACACGGATCAAACATAGACGAGATCTAAAAGAGATAAGATCTTCTATTTCAGAAAAAGCAACACCGCTTGCAACTCTGACCACTTCCAGGAGATAAAGCTCCGGCAATAACATCAAGGCAAGGAAATAACAAACTGTTCTCCAACTTATCCCTAAGTCTGAGCAAGGTGAGCCTTGATCCAGTGGAGATGAAAAATCCCGACGAGAGGACAGAGAATTTTCATAGCAGCGGCGATTGAGGAGAGACAAAACCTGTAATAGAAAGAGGACGAAGAGAACAAATAAAAGAAGAAAAAAGATCCGACGCCGGCGGAGCTGGAGCTCGCCGGCGTCGGAGAAATCCATTGCAAAGCGGCGTCTCGTTTAACGTGTCTGAGAGAAATAGAGAATTAGGGCGAACTAGATAGACTAGGTTCCTAAATTCACGTTGTCTAAATTATTTTTATATTTATATTAGTTATTGAAGTTGGATATGTTTTGAAAATAATTTTCATAATTTTCCCATAAAAAGCCAACACTTGATTATCAAAAACAAGTACCCTAGGAATAGAGAGTTTGTGTATATCGAATCGAAACCGGCATGACTATAAATAGTATGCATTTTATACTTATACGTATAGTCTAGTTACATAGCTCACAAAAGAAAATCTATCTTCTAATTTTGATCTATATAATAACCTACCACACCTACTTGTTCTTCTCATACCTCTCTTTTTTCTACTCTGACACTAAACCAAAACCCCTCATTTTATTTCCTTTTCTTTTGAAATATTCCCAATTTCCCACCAAAAATCAAATCTTCGTTACATTTAATTCTTATAAGGAATGGAACAAAAAGACTACCATAGGTTTCAAGATTCGCCGGCGCAGACGACGGAGAGAACAGTGAATAATATTCCGACCAAGAAAAGAAGCAAAGATGATGATGAAGAAAGTGTTGTTTCCAAGCATTCAACTTTTCGAGGTGTAAGAATGAGACAATGGGGAAAATGGGTTTCTGAAATCAGAGAGCCAAAGAAGAAATCAAGAATATGGCTTGGTACTTTCTCTACGGCGGAGATGGCGGCGAGAGCTCATGATGTAGCTTCTTTAGCCATCAAAGGTGACTCTGCACATCTCAACTTCCCAGAGCTAGCTTACCATCTCCCAAAACCAGCTAGCTCAAACCCTAAAGACATCCAAGCCGCCGCATCCGCCGCTGCAGTGGTAGAACCGTCGTCTCCCGTTACGACCACAATCGGAGACGACGCCTTCTCCGACCTTCCTGATCTCTCGCTCGACGTTAACCACAAAACCGACGGCTTCTGGGACTCCTTTCCCTAAGAAGAAACCTTCTAGTACAAACCAAGACGGTCTTTTTTTTACGTATTTTTGTAATGATTTATTAAAAATGACTTTTAAATATCTAGCCGTTAGATCTAAATTGTATGATTTATCAACGGTTTATAATGATTTACTTCTTTTAGAAAAAAAAATCCCTAATCCTTTAAAATGGAAACCGTGGAATATGTGTAATAAATAAAAGTTTCTTTTGACAATGTGAAAATGCGAACGTCAGTGATAATTGACAAAGTCCCATGTTTGTATGTAGCCCTGTCGTTTTCCAAAACTGTATATTTCCCCCAAAGTTTTCTAGATTTATGTTCCTGACCCCTATATTTTCTTTTAGGTTTGGCGTAGTCTTTTTCTCCAATATAGCTGGCATATAAATAGAAACCTAGATTCGTTTCTCTCTTTAACATTAATATATGTTATTTTATCTAAAAAGGATTAGAAAAAGGGATAAAATAGCACGAGGGGCACAATATTTTTAATTTTTCTGTATATTGTTTTCTGTTAAATGTATATTTTTGTCATTTTCAAGCTTCCTAACTTATTCGCTACTCTCCAATTTGGAGTGAGGTTATAGGCCCTTCTAAAGTTAGAAATGAAGAGACCCATTGGCCCACTTTATTTAATGTGTGTTCTGTATTTAGTATACGTTTTGTGTTTGTCGGGTCTGATTTTCTCTCAAATACTAACCACTTTCTTTCAACTTGTCTTTTCTTTGCACTAAGTGGATGATTTCAAAATATAAGTTTTAAGAAAATTGAATTATATATTACAATATTATCATTGCTAACTGTTATTGAAACTATACTAGAAAAATATGAATTATGATCTTTGAACCAAATTAAATAGCTAATTTTTTGATCATTTGATCATTTGATCATCATGTATCATATATCTTTTTTAATAAAGATTTTTCAATTAAAAATTTATTAATACAACTAGTTATAACCCAATACATTTTCAGCCCAAAATCGGAAAAAAATCCAAACCCAAACTTAAAACTACATTTTTGGATTGGACTTAGAAAGGTCCATTACTACAAACCCTAGAAACACTAGCAAAAAGAAGAGAACCTCCTTCCTCCGCTGCCGACATGCATGTGGATCCTACCAGAACAGATCCTCCGTCAGGCGACAGCTCCAAAGTTACGTCGACTCAGGACCGTCGACTTGAACCCACCCAATGTCTTGTTTGGTAAAGAGGAGGAGAATGGTCTTCTTTAAACGCTTGGACGGAAGGAGTAGGTTTATGGTTGGCAGGGACGGAAGAGGTGGCCTTCGGCCTTCGCGAATCCGCTACTCCCGATGACGACAGTCTCCTCGCCACCGCCGCAAAGCATTGTGACTGCTTTTTCTTTCAGTCACCAGATCCACCAACCTTGAGGTCCCTACCTCCTTGCCTCGCCGTCCCCGGTGTTGCATGCTATGTTTCCTCTGGCCATAGGAGATCCACCATGCAACTGCTTCAAATCGCCGGAGACAAGGTGAAAAAGAGTTAGAAGAGAGAAAGAAGGATAAAACTGATCTCGGGTGAAGATGAGAAGGGAGTTCGCCGGCCCTGAAAATTACCGGCGATTCCGAAGGTCGCGGTGCAGGTGGTTGTGACTTGGAAGAGCGGCGGTGGACCTCTGTACTATTCTTTTCATGGCCGTAGCTCTCAGATATGAGAAAAGAGAGAGAAAAGAGAAAGGGAAAAAAAAAAGTATATATAATATATCTTCTGCTGTTCAACTTGCCAATATCTTTATAAAATCAAAATTCATCGTCTTTTAGACAAGATTGTTCATCGACCGTTAAACATATACATTCTTAAGCGAATTAGTCTTCAATAGCTCTCTCTTAATCTCTTTTCTCCTTGTATATACTTATGTTGTTTAATATCATGTCATGTGCATGGGCAGGTTTAATTAAATAAAATAGAAAACGATAAAACATACGAAGACATAGTCTCTCGTAAGATAAAGGTATGATACTAAGCAAGTCGAAACACAATGGAATGGATGTCTTGTGTAGAAAGTTGGTTCGTTGTATCTATTTTAATTCTTGAAAAAGTAAATAATTAAGAACATGCATGTTCCTGTTCAAGTGGTTAAATGTATTAGATTATGTACAAGGTATTGTGTATTAACAAGTAAGCATACAAAGATTTATACAGAGTCAATATGAGCATAAAAAAATTGGGACAATTTGAAAACTAACCTAAATTGTACAGGAAATTTGAAAAATACATCATCTATTTGTATAATTTGAAAAATACAATTTTATATATTTTTATGACGAAAATACCCCTATTTTCAATAGTTAAATAATTAATTTCGAAAATAAAAATAATTTTTCATAATTAAATTAATTATAAAAACATAATTAATTTTTTTAAAAAAAATTTGTTGGTTTTTTTAATCTCTGTTGACTAATTGATTTTCAGTTGAGTTTTTCCAAAGTCGTTTTGTTGTATAGTTGATTTTTATTTCGTTGTATGTTGACTTATACTACAACAGTTGACATATTTAGTGGTACAAAAGTGTTTTTGTACACTATACATATTAAAACTGTTGATTTGCTTTTATCCTCGTCGATTTATTTGTTGGATCTTGTTGATATTTTTTCTTAAGTATAATTAGGTCAATTTTTGTCGCTTTGTTATTAGATTGACTTGTTTAACTATCGATTTATCAAATTAATTTGACCTTTAATATATCAAATTTATGTCATACTGTCAACTTATATTTTTGGTTGGTTTTTGCTGTAGTCCATATATTTGTACACTCAATTTATATTTTTTGTTTGACTTTTTTCCATTGTCGATATGTTTTTTCCATCGACTTAATATTAATGTTCGTCGATTTATATTTTTCATGTTAATATTATTTAGACAATAAAAAGGTAGTTTTCAGAAAAATATAGTGTAGTTTTTAAATTTGAAAAAAATGGTGTAGATTTCAAATTACATTCACAATTAAGTGTAGTTTAGCAAAATAATATTGTGATATATTTAATTAGACATATAAAGCTTTGGATGAAAATTGATTTTGACACAAATATCTCTTTACACTAATAATGATGGTGAGATTATTGTCCATACATTTTTCTATCACTTAATGGCATAGCTCACCACATCATCAATTTGTTGATGTTCTTATCAAACCATTATTTCGTATTTTCATGCAAAACATCATTTTCTAAATGTTAAAATTGACCTCATCAAATATGATCTATTTTGAACAGGCATTGATTTATAGCCTCATATTTTATAAATTTGTTCTTATATTTATACATCTCAAAACTTAAATATATATATATATATATATATATATATATATATATTTTAATGGAAAAAAAACAAATAAATGAAATACTCTCCTAAACTTTTTTAATTGGATAATTTTGATAAACTACACTTAATTGTGAATGTAATTTGAAATCTACACCAAATATTTTTCAAATTTGAAAACTACACTATATTTTTCTGAAATTTGAAAACTACCTTTTTATTGTCTAAATAATGGTTTTTCCCTTTGTTTTTTTTGTTATTCAAACTTATTTTATTTGATTATGTTATATTTATAAATCATATACAAAATTTAATTTGATTAACATGAAAAATATAAATCGACGAACATTAATATTAAGTCGATAGCAAAAACATATCGACTATGGAAAAAAGTCAAACAAAAAATTATAAATTGAGTGTACAAATATATGGACTACAGAAAAACCCAAGAAAAAATATAAGTTGGCTGTATGACATAAATTTTATATATTAAAGGTCAAATTAATTTTATAAATTGATAGTTAAACAAGTCAATCTAATAACAAAGCGAAAAAAATTGGCCTAATTATACTTAAGAAAACATATCAACAAGATCCAAAAAATAAGTCGACGAAGATGAAAAACAAATCAACAGTTTTAATATGTATAGTGTACAAAAACACTTTTGTACCACTAAATATGTCAATTGTTGTAGTATAAGTCAACATATAATGAAATAAAAATCAACTATACAACAAAACGACTTTGAAAAAACTCAACTGAAAATCAATTAGTCAACAGAGATAAAAAAACCAACAAATTTTTTTTAAAAAATTAATTATGTTTTTATAATTAATTTAGTTACGAAAATTTATTTTTATTTTCAAAATTAATTATTTAACTATTAACAATAGGGGTATTTTCGTGATAAAAATATATAAAAGTGTATTTTTCAAATTATACAAATAGATGGTGTATTTTTCAAAATTTCTATACTATTTAGGTTAGTTTTCAAATTGTCCCTTTTTAATTTTGTTTTAAACCCCCAAAATGTTAGGGTCGGTTCTTTGAACATGCATATAAGATAAACAACTAGGGGTGTCAATGCGGGTTTTCAAACGCGGTCGTCGCTTAACCCGCTCTATTGAGAGGCGATTTTGAGCTACAAATTTTTAGGTCCAAAAAAAGCGGGCGTTGCAGGTTGAGCCCATACGGACAATGGATTTTTATGGACACACATGCACGGTCAGCGGACATGACCATGAGTTTTTATGAACAACCCCGCACAATTTTGGATTACAAATTTCAAGATTTGATGCCTTTTCTATTTTAATTATAAGTTCAATTTTCTTTTTACTTTTAAATTTTTAAATTTATGGAGTGATTTGTTCGCACATTTATATGGATTATAACTTTTATGGTTTTATGATTTTTACTCATGCACTTTTTATAAGACTTTAATTAAGATATTTTAGACAATAATGATTATCATTTGCTTCATTTTTAAAAAAAAATATAGTGAAAAAAGTAGTGATGATTTCTTAATTCTCATTATAAAAAATGTTAGATATTATATTAATGCATAATTTAATATAAGTTAATATTATTATACATCAAATTTGATGAGGAAATAAAAATAAAACATTTATTTGGTTTGCATAGTTAAATGTTTGCGGGTAACCCGCAACTATTAAATGGAGCGTGTTAGAGTTATGATATTTAGAACCGTAGGTTTATATGGGCCGACCGGCAATAACCCGCAAACAAAACATACTTATAGTGGGACGGATTAAATTGGACATGTTAACCCGCATTGACACCCTTACAACCAATATATATTCTCTAATGTCTAGTTAATATGTATATAATAATTTCTTGCGATCCTTTTAATGTATAAATCCTTGCGTACTCACTTGTTAATACAAAATACATTTAACATAAATACGTTATCGATTAAAGAAACAAAAAGATGAGGTACACCGAAGGATGAGGCCCTGTTCTTTTTGTAATCGCGACATTGGCGACAACGATCAAATCAACTTAATTATCAATTATCAAATGTACGCCGTAACTTTTTAACGTTGATTATTTCTACTGCTATTGCTGTCGCAACAGTAAACAAACGCACCATTTGGTCTTCTTTCAACCAAGTTGTTTATGCACATTGTATCACCCCGACAAGTATCAGTCTCTTCAGGTTTGTATATCCGCTTGCTGAATTTGTATGCGTTGTTTCTACTTTGTGCATTGGTGTTAACAATTTGGATAATTTACGAAAACTCATTTTTTGTTTCGTGAGCTTCTGATCAGATGAAGGAGGTCGCTACAGAGTACTTTCAACGCATATGTGAAGCGTATGAGATATTATCTGATGAGACTAAGAGGCTAATATATGACTTATATGGTCCTAGGCTGAGTAAAGCCGATGAAATCCAAGAGGAACTTGAAACGATTAAGAGGAGAAACGAAGAAGCTAACCTATTCGATTATCATCAATCTGTCTTTGTCACATTATTTAGGCGGCGATGGCAATGGCATCATGAGAGGGTACTTATGTTTTTCTTCTTCCCAAGTTTTGATGTCTTTTTAGTAGCATGGTTCTTGATTTGGGTGCCCAACTTGACTTTGGAGATACTTAACTAGCCTGGAATCTTTATATAGCTGATGGTTATTGTGAAAAGATAGCATCTTCTTTCATTGGAAGCAAGTTTTTTGTTTTTGATGCTCTTTCTTCTCTTTTATGCTCACATCTGCAACTAACAGAATGGTTATGACTAGTCAAGTGCAGTCTCATTTTGTCAAAAGATGATGCAATATTGCCATTGGTGGAAATTTGGCAGCTAATGAAAACTCTGGTGGCGGAATTGCTACCACCATTTTTAACTTCTTCAGCAATGATCTTGCGCTTGAGGTTGGTGGTGGAAGGAAGATTTCTGAGTTTAGTACCGTAAGAATGATGTATACAATAGGAATCAGGCTAAGCTACTTTTTAAAAACTATCAGAGCCATCTTAGCTATCATGCAATGTGGCCAAAAGCTGATTGTTCCGGTGAGTTTTGGGTTTTGTTTTAGTTAATAACTGGAGTGTAGTATATGAACAAATCATAAACCAACCGAACCAAATAACCTAGGGATGGATTGTAGAACATCATTGATAACTTTCTCAAAACCTTACCCAGCAAAATTCTGGACAAAAACTGACACTTATGTTACTCTGACGAAGAATTTTACTTTTGAGGCTTTAACATGTCTATGATGATTATCCTTAAAACATGCAGATTCTGCTCTCCACACATTTAGCTCCAGTATTTGCAACTGGAGCATTCATTATTCCAACAACTCTTTACTTTTTGTTAAAGGTAAGTGATTTGACCTTATAAGTATCAATCTACTTTTTGCTCACATGTTATACAGTGTGTGCCTGATCAAACATTTTCACTATTTCAGCGTAGAGATTTATGGTGAAGCCTTATTTGCATAAAAGAGAAAAACGAGAGGCCTTAAGAGAATATGGAGAAAAGTTGGGGCCAGGTGATACTTACTTCACGAGTTTGGTAGCCAAGCCAGATTCCTTGTGATTTTATTGTAAGATGGTAGTTGCGTGTTTTAGGTTGCGGAAGTAAGGGTCGCTGCTAAGAAAGCGCAGCAATTGCGAGAAAACGTAGCCACAAGGAACATAAACGGGCAAGTTGAAACCGGAGGACTCATAGTAACAAAAGCGTTATATGAGAGAAGACAGGATGAAGAAGACAGTGCCCTCAGTTGAGCTCAAGCTCCAAGAGGGAGTGAAGAAATCAGGAATCATGGGGTTTTCCGATCCCTGACCCGGCCAACCTAAGAAGTTGTACATTGCATATACTTATCATTCTCATACATTTGAGGTAACAGTTGGTGACTACGAAGAGCTGAGTATACCACAAGAAGGCTAGTTAGTATGAAAGGTCCACACTTTGTTGAATTTTAGTTAATTCTGGAAAAATGGCTTCTTGCATATATTTCTTCTGATCCAACAATGACATGTGTATACCTTGTTAAAGTTCTATGTTTAGTAACAAGAATGCAAACCAAAAAAATATGTAAAAATCAAACTTCTTAATTAATCAGCTTCCCCAGTGAAACCAAATCTCTTGTAATATGTCTGAAAGAACATGGTAACTATTCTATATACTGTGCATCACCTTCATCATCTTTTTCTCTTCAGCACACCTTCACATTTAATACATTAACAATCACAAAATGATTTAGGTAATCAGAAACAGAACTTTCTTAGGCCAAGATCTTCAAATCCTAATCTTTAAGTCAAAGAACAAGATTCCTAAATCCCAAAACTCAGTAAAGGAATTTACCAAATCATTCGGAATCGTCTTTTTTGGGCTTGCGATAGTTTTCTTCGATGTGTTTGGCGATGACGAGACTGGTGTTAGTGAGCTTACGAATATTGGGGACGTTATAGTTCTGGGCCAAGTAAACACCAAAAGCTGATCCCAACATGAAGGAGAAGCAGCTCTTGATTATCCCCATTCGATCTCCTCCTTCGCAACTTCTCAGGTCAACACAGAAAAGAAAGACAATTTTACGAAAGGGCTTATTTGAGACGACGTCGTCTCTCTCTCTCTCTCTCTCTCTTTGTTGGGCTTATTTCTTTTTTATAAGTTCGAGGGCTTTAACCGATAATATCTTTTCAAATGTTCGAAAAGTTTACCAATAGATAAGTTTCAAGGGCCTTGAGTTTGATCAGAGTGTGTGGGTTTATTCAGGAAGATATGAAATTGAGTAAGTTTTTCTTTCGAATCCGGAAGTTGGAGTCCAAGTATACTAGATAAAGATAAGGAAATCTATTATATAAAAAAAGGCTTTGTATCATACAAGAGGATGACACGTAAGCTTCTCCTCTTATGACACTTCAGCCTATCCACATAAGTTAATTTTAACCTTTAATCTTGTGACACGACAGGTAAATGATGTTGTTTTCTTCCTTAAAACTCATCGCCT
>OVBE01017905.1:0-10058 GCA_900406425.1 Iberis pinnata
ATACAATGTTTATATTGCAATGGATGACAAATTTAATATCTTATGATATTTACAAAAAGATGACGATTCGATACAATCTTTGCTAGTAATTGTGATAGAACGTTACTAGTGACATATTTAGAATGTTATTCTATACTGTTCGTCTATATTTTTGACTATTTGACATTATATTGTTGTTACAAGTGACATATTTAGAACGTTATTCTAGTCACGAAAAAACGGTTATGTAACGAAGATTTTAGTCTCTATGTGATACGAATTTGTTACTTATATGAAAAGAAAAATAGTTACTAAATAATTCGTCACAAGATGTTTTGTTACGAAAAAAATTGTGACGAAAGTACTTTGACTGTTCAAAAATTATCATAAATCCGTAACAATGCTTGCATTGTGACGAAAAATCTTTTATTGTGAAGAAATAATATGTCTTAGTAAATTAAATTTGTTGTATTGATGGAAGATGATGAGACAAAAACATATTCACATGAACAAAGAACATAACCGAACAATTTGCATTTCTCAATAAAAACCAGAACGAATCCACTTCAAATCTACTTAAAATATATTGACAAAACTCCTAATAATTCTTCTAATAATTTATCAATTAATCACAACAATGATCTAACATAAAAAAAAAATATTCAAATAAGATGAAGCGACGAAAACATATTGCGTAGAATTTTAAGGGACACTTTCAGTTTTGTGATCACCCAAGCCTTCAAAGTGCTCTGGTACTACATGATGTGATCCTCCCTAATGGATTAATGTCAGATAAATGATGCTTCAGGAAGATACGAGCTCAACTACAGTTCGTAACACCGCAACACTAGAACTGAGAAGAAACCCGCCGACCTAACACCACACTTGCCCCAACAACAAGTGATGAAGACGCTCTAAACACCACCAAAGACTCTTCAAAGATAAAAAAATAAAGAAAATGATCAAACATATTAAATGGATCACAAAACTCCAAATTCTTAAACTTGTAGTTTTAATAAACAAAATAAATACATCAAAATCATAAATGATACTAGACATGCATAATACTTATAAAAATTCAGAATAACCTATAAAATGAATGTAAGAGAGAGAAACAGTCTAAAATGAATGTTGTTTTTGACCAATACGAGTTTGGTTCTTCTACTCTTGTCTTTGGCAGGACTAGACCTGAGAAATCTTAGACATAATACGAGATGAAAATATGAGGTCATAACAAAATAAAACGCAAATAATATTTTTTGAAACGTATGAATTCAAAAATACATGTCCTCAAAACTAACAAGGAATTAATGTTTCTTGAAATGAGCTCTTCTTCAATTTTTTTTTCTTTGCAAATTCATCCATGAGACTTTCATAATCAAGGTGTTTAACCATGTCTTTTTAATCGATAACATAGCCAATACATTTAACATATCTTGTGAAATTGTTGGCCGTAAGTAAAAATTTATCTACTTCAGTTTTGGAAAATTTCTTTCGACCGAGACAACTGAAATCGGGATCGTGAGCATTATTATGTAGGCAACCCATGTATTTATATAACAATCCTTATATCCTTTCGAAAATTCCAACACTTTCAACATTCTTTTTTTATATTCTTTGGAAGAGTTTCTCTAAAAAAAGACCTTAATTTTAAGGAAGACATTTAACATCACTTAGGATTTTAGGATTATCACTAGTTTCAGCCAAGTAAAATAGAGCATCTCAAATTTTTGAAACTTGAGAACGTATTGCTTCAATACTCTCAATGTAACTTTCCTAATGAGTATCTGATAAAGGTTTAAGCGTTGGACCTCCCACCATTTTTTTGTATATATCCCACCTATTTGTAGGAGTAAAAAGACAATATAAATGTTGAACAATCTCAGAATATCAATAAAATTTCCAGAGGATTTAGCCATATCAAAATTCATATTATGGCAACTACTTGGCATATATAATGCCCGTGGATTGATGTCAAGCATATATTTTNGACAATATAAATGTTGAACAATCTCAGAATATCAATAAAATTTCCAGAGGATTTAGCCATATCAAAAAGTACCAAATTCAGATTATGGCAACTACTTGGCATATATAATGCCCGTGGATTGATGTCAAGCATATATTTTTCCTTCATATTAGAGACATTATCATAGTCTTGGCCTCTCACATCTTCAACATCTAAGTTAAGATCAAACAATGTTTTACAAAGTAGGTAAAAAATTATTTTCCTTGATTTATCATGAACTTCCAAGAATTGAGTAAAATATTCTTCAACATGGACTGGATCCGTAGAAACATCTACACATCAAATTATAAGAGACAGTTGTTCTTTGTGACTAACATCAGAAGTACAATATCAAGAATAATGGAAAAAAAATTACCTCTTAAATTCTCTTGATGATGATCATATGCTTCATCTTAGATCATAACATGGATATTAATTCATTATAAATTTTGTGGTTGAGAAAGTGATAATGAGATTCCCTGTCTTTAATTAGTCTAATATGTATTGTATCAAGCTCCCCAATCATTTCAATAAGCTCCAGAAAATATTTTCATTACTTTTTTGTCCAATCTTTTCATTACTTCCATGAAACGCTAAATTGTAACAGGCATTAGCCTTCACTAATGCAAATAACCTTAATAAAACATCTCTTCAATGCTTCTTCTCTTTGTTGATTTCTTCTTAGGCACACTTATCTAGTGTCAAATTCTTTTGCAATCTCAACTCTAGTTCCACCCATCGCCGCATGTTCAAAATATGACAATGACTACTTTCATGTTGGTTAAGCCTCAGTATAACATTATTCCAATCTTTGAAGTTTGTGCACGCCAATTGACTACTATCATTGTCTGGTTTAAAAAACTTGCAACTAAAACAATAAATTTTATCTGACTTTTTCGAATAGACTAGCCAACGTCTATTTTGCTTATCTCCGTTCTTCATATGTCTTTTGTAAAGTTTGTGTGAAAATTTTCTACCAATAACATTTTTTCGAAAGCTTTAATCCTCATATTTAATTATAAAAAAATCTATCAACATTTGAAATAATATCCTCAATTTCTAGGATCCAAAATATATACAAATGAATCATCATCTTTCTCAGTCTTATTATCTGCATCTTCATCATCTTTCTCAACTGTATTTATGTATTATCATCAACTTGAGTTCCAACCTTTTCTCTTTTCTTAGAAGTCTCATAATGTACATCATCTTTTATATCAACTTTATCAATTCCAATATCCTCATTATTTCTAAGAGATTTTGGTTTTTTTTATATAACTGAGCATAGAGTTAGCTAGAGAGTTTGTTAATTCTTCTTCTCTTTTATTTTTCTTTTTCTTTTTTTTATCTCCNTCAATATCCTCATTATTTCTAAGAGATTTTGGTTTTTTTTTATATAACTGAGCATAGAGTTATCTAGAGAGTTTGTTAATTCTTCTTCTCTTTTATTTTTCTTTTTCTTTTTTTTATCTCCAGTATTAAACCATGATTGCATTTTCCTGAAATAAAAAAATAGAAATCCATTGGTTATTGGTAAGTGGTAACTCGTAACAATAAACAGATGAAAAAACTCATAGTCATCCACCCAAAAACGACGATTAGTCAAAAAGTTGATGTCTTTTTTAACTCTTTTTCCAAATTTACAGAGATATAAGCTAATGAAATTTTGGCAGCCAAAGAGGTCTATCTCTTACAAAGATATGTAACTGTGATCTTGAGATTTGAGAAAGAAGCTAGTAACGTATATTTTGAAAAGGATCGACGGAATACAAAAATTTAGAAAATCTCTGGCTTTGACTTCCTTAAACACGCTCAAAAATAGAAAAAATGTGACAAGTTTTACTTTATTCTTAGCAGAAAACCTAATTGAATTTGTTATTTTATATTATATTGATAGTTTATATTATGATTTTTTCTCAAATATAAAGAATCTAATAATTGGTACTACAAAGTGTGAAGCTCATAAAAATTTAAAACACTATAAGGCCTAATATTTATGTGTTATATGTATGTAATTAGGTCCGAACCTGACTTTTGGGCTAGAATACTTATTTAAAGTAACCTAACCATAAAAATGCATTCCATGTCTACTTGCTTGAATGGACCAGAACAATAAAATGAAAGACAACTCGTTGTGAAACTTCTTTGTCTTGCACTGATGCTCATGCATTAGTAACCCAATGACACAATAAAAAAATTTATAAACAAAAAATTCATAATAATAAGATACAAAAAAAATAAGGATAAAGGACATCAATTCATCTTCTAAAGATAAGGGCATCAATTCAACAAAAGATAAACAATATAAACAAAAACAACTGAACATAAAAGAAAAAAGATGA
Organism: Iberis pinnata; assembly: GCA_900406425.1. NCBI lineage: Eukaryota > Viridiplantae > Streptophyta > Magnoliopsida > Brassicales > Brassicaceae > Iberis > Iberis pinnata. Next base: position 4,330 of record OVBE01017905.1, read on the forward strand.
AAAATCTACTAACTGTTGGTTTTCCTTATTTAGAGATTCATCCATAGTTATAAATATGATCCGGAAAAATAATTATATATATGTTATGTCTTGTTATAACATTGGTCGTATATTATCTATACTATTATTTGCGCTGACACTTTTCAAAAGAACCTTATTGTGATGTGGGATATTACATGTACTGCCATTAGAAAATCATAATTCGAAGAACAAAAAAAAAACTTGAGTTGATGGCATTTTCGTCCAATCACATTTGGAAACGCGCGGACTTTTATTTGGGTCGGGTATGACCCGGCTCGAGATGCATGTTCGATCCACGAAGAATGTGTTTGGTAGCCGATGCGACTAGTGACCAGCGACTCGTTTTGTTGTTCGTTTTGCACTCGCAATGACGGTCACTATATTGTTTGTTTGGTAGCCGTTGCGACCTATTTTATTTTATAAAATATTTGTTTTATATTATATTTTAGCTTTATTAATATAAACAAATTTTGACTATTTTATATTTTATTAAAGTAGTTAGAAATTATTTCAATTGTTTTTAATTTTTTTACTTTATTTTAGTTTTTGAAAATATATTTTTAAAATGAATTTATTTTATTTTTTAATGAATTTAATATTATTTTATGAATTTATTATAATTTTTGTAAAATTATTTTAATTTTTCTAAGTTTAATTTAATTTAAATTAATATTTATTTATTTTATAATATGTGTCGCTGCGACCGGTCGCTGTTCGTTTAAAATAAATTATTTTTAAATTAAAAAACATAATATTTAATTTATTACTTTAATTGATTTTAAAATATTTTTGTTGTATTAGTTTAAAAGTAATATTAAAAATATTTTAGCGTAAGAGTTAATTTTAAAAATATTTTTACTTAAGATTTATTGGGTTAAACCAAAACGCGATTTGTTATCGCTTTTTTAAATTTAAATCGTAAATTAGTGTTCTAAATTGCTTCGTGGGTAAAATGGAGAGAAGAGATAGTTAAGGGGATCGTGTAAGGAGCAATCTAAGTTCAGGTAGGTAACTAAGGAGCTCCAAAGTTCAGGAAAAAAAAAGATTGGATGAGTAAAGTTGAGGGTAGTGAGGGGAGGGGGCGAGTAAGGAGCAATCTAAGTTCATGTGAGAATTTAAAGAGCTCCAAAGTTCAGGGAAAAAAAAATGGATGGACAAAGTTGAGGGGGCTAGTGAAGTCAACCATATAAATTATTGTATAACAGGAATATATTTAAATTATTATTTGATTTGTATAATTTATTTTCTAAATATCTAACTATGAAATCTTTGTTGCTTTACTATGTATTTTTTTCATAAATCGCAACACAATTAATTATGGACCTAGAATTTAATTATGTTTACCTTAATTATAAATTTAATTAGTTGCCTAAATAATCGATATGTATATTTTTTAAATTTAAAACAAAATATATTGTTTTAATCTTTAAACTTTAAATTAAATTGATAAGTATTATTTTTAAACTAGAAAAATCAGTAGATTAAAATATAATCGTTTTTCCATAAATCATAACAAACTTAATTGTGTATCTAGAATTTTATATCAAATTTTATAAATTTAATTAGTTGCCTAAATAATCGATAAGTATATTTTTAAATTTATTATATAAATATTTAATCCTGATTTGGATAATCGATGATTTTTTAGAAACAATGTAAAAGTCAAATTAAATTATTTCCTAATTATACAAATTGCGTGTTAGATTATTTGTTAGAATCCGGATATGGAAAATCGATGATTTTTTAAAATCCGAATTTGGAAAATTGATATTCTGTAAAATTCAAATTATAATGTTATATAATTATTCAAATAATTTAGATTTGCATCTAAAACCGAATCATCAAAAATATCTTTGTTAACAATTAACCGCAAATATCTTAACAAACCTAATTTTTTTCTATATATATTGGTCATCAACATGAAACTTCAATTCATTACCCATATAAAATTTTTATAGTTTTTCTAAACTCATCGAACTTATGTTCAAGTTCTATTGTTTAATATATTTTTTTGTTGTGTTAATCAAAACATTTTCATTCATTACGTTTTCATTCATTATAGTTTCATATAATGTTTTGTAATATTTCTTTTGTTCATTGTAGTTAAGTTTTTTTTATTATAACCTTATTATTGTTTATTGAATGTATGAAATGGATATAACATTCACCAACGAACAACTTCAACAAAAAGCGAAAGTATCATATATCATTTAAATTATGTTTATAAATTTACTTTATATTTTGATTAAATTTAATAAGTATCCTAATTTGATGTTATTAATATCTTTGCGTACAGAAAAGGAATAAAAAGAATAACTCCTATGACTCATAATCAACTCGAAGTTTTAGGTAAAGTATCAATAGCTGTTAGAAAAAGCAAAGAAAAAACTGAAACACATTACAAAGATTACACGCTTAAGATTAAGAGTGTAAAAAGATGCAAAGATAGCTCTATTCTTTAAGCAAGTGGATCATACAACTTTGATATCATGCAATAATGTTTTCATCCAAAAAACTATGCTTTATTTAAAAAAAATTTTGTTTTGATAAAAAGCTTTATTTTAATTTTATATTATGATATTTTTTTATCCATTCATTAATAATCATCAACCAAGTATAACGTAATATATATATATATATATATATATATATATATATATATATAAACCTTCAATTTTAAAGTATACTATTTTAAAATTTGAAATCACTTTAATTTTATATGAATTTGATGCAAAAAATCATAATCGAATAAGATGTTTTATAATACAAAAAAGGATAGTCATTTTAAATTTACATGAATATTTGAAACATGAATGATCATGTATTTAATATTTTGATAATAAAAAAATATTGTTGTATATAATCAGCTAGATCTCATTCGATTTGTTAATTACCTATATTTTAGGTAATTTTTGCACATATTATTTACTTTATTTAACTATATGAATTTAATAATAATACATAGATCGACAAAATGTCATTTTCGATATACAAATATTGTTACCTATATAAAAATATATTATATATGGATATTAACATTTTTAATTAAATAAATTCTTAATGCAAAAAATCTCAAAATTATAAAATAATAATGTTACCGTATCTGCTGTTTTTTATTATTGAAAATACCTTTAATTTAGGAAACTTCTTTAATTAATAAGAGACAATTACATTTTTTGTCATTTTCCATATACCATTTTTCACTTCTGCCATTTTCAAATCATTTAATCAATTTTGCCACTTTTTAATGAGAAATAACCATATTACCCCTGCGTTATTTTTCACTCTTCTTCGCCTTCTTCCCCGGAAAAATCAACTCAACTCTCTCTCCATAATCCAAATATCTCCGCTTGCTTTTTGATAATTTACTCTCCTTAATCCAGATCTTATCTGTTGCGTCTAGTAGTTTTAGGTCTCTCATAGCTTCGCCTGATTTGCACATGGCGAAATGATTGCGTGGTTGCACCGAGAAACACCTCTATGTATGCTTACGCAGCCCTCCTCCTGAGCCAGTATCCGTACAATGGTTTCTCTGCCGCAACGAGAAAACCCTAGACGCCGCCACGAAGAAGACAAGGAACAATCGGTTGTGTCAGGTAACATCGTTTCCTTCTAATCAGCCTTTGGAATCATCAATCGTGTCGCTAGATTGTGGAATCTATATAATCGGTGGGAAATTAAACGGTAAGCCAAGCTCAGGTGTTTTGCTTCTGGATTGTCACTCTCACAAGTGGAAACATCTTCCTTCTATGGCTGTAGCTCGTGCTTCACCGATGGTCGGTGTTGTTGATGGGAAGATATACGTTTTCGGAGGCTGTGATTACAATGATTCATGGGGTGAAGTATTCGATTTAAAAACAAAAACTTGGGATACACTTCCACTTCCGGATAAACCTATAAGCTATGATTTGATCAGTGGTAGTATAGTGCTTGAAAATAAGGTTTACGCAATGGATGAGTATGAAGACATCTTCTATTACTCGCCAAGTGAAGCTAAATGGGGAATAGGGACTCGTGTTCCTAATCTAGAACTTAGCATGTATTGTGTGATTGATGGATTGATCTACAGTTGTGATTCTGATATATCTGGAGAATTGTATTGGTGTGAGGTCTCAAACTTTCTAGGTGAGTACAAGGAGATGGAATGGAAGAAAGTGAAAGGCTTTAAGGCTTTGAAGAAGAGTGTTTCTAGAGATGTTGAGAATTTGTCCACATTTACAGAATTTATGTCAGAGAATGGTATCACTAGACTGTGTAACTATGGTGGGAACATTGTGGTGTTTTGGGATGTGGTTGAGATGGGTGTTGATGATATGACTTTGCAGATTTGGTGTGCTGAGATTTCGTTGGAAAGACGTGGTAATGGGCAGATTTGGGGTAAGATTGAGTGGTCTGATATAGTCAAGACAACAAATCCTCTCTTGTATAGCTTTGAGGTTTTACATTCAGTTTCTGTCCATGTTTGATTTCATTGTTTTGAATTTGTTTTTGGTATGAAAATTGGAATATATGTAAATATTTGAGATTATTTAACAATATCTACGTATGTTTAGATTATGTTTAGATAATATGACATGATCACAATGAACGATACATCAATTGGGCCTTTGGATAATGAATACTGCCGAACCCAATGTATAAGCTTTCTTGGCCATGTTTTTTGTTCTCTCTTAAAACTAATTAGTAATTGTTACACCTAAGGCAAATGTACTTATTTTTTAAATTAAAAATAAAAAAACAAATTACTAAAATTTTCTAATCTAAATCCCAAAAATCCATATATACGATTTCCTACTCTGGAAGAGACGAAAAATCTATATATAAACTGTTTTAAACAGTGAGTTTAAAATTTTTTATATTAATTTAAACAATTAGTTTCAATTTTTTATACTGTTTTAAACAGCCGATTTAAAGATCATAATTTATACAAAAAATTATATTGTTTTAAACAGCCAATTTAAATTGTTTATACTGTTTTAAACGACCGATTTAAATTTTTTATACTGGTTCAAACAACTAGTCAAAAAATTTTAAACTTCAAACCTATGAATATAGTTTTTGTTAAGATTTATTACTTCTTTTATAAAGTCATCTAACACTAACATTGTATAAGGTTTAAACAATGTGATCAACTTGTTCCTAATTGGTTCATTTGATCACAGTTTTAGAACATGCTGTTTAAAACAGAACTGGCCTCCATGGAAGAACGTACCTGAGAGATACAAGCTTAACAGTACTACTTCTCTCGCCTTTGTTATCTGCAATATAGATAAGGTTTCTCAATTTTAATTTAACAACTTTAATTTAACAACTTTAATTTTATACTGTATAAATGAGTTTGTTAAAAATAAAATAAAATTGTTTATAGCAGCAAGAAACACAATATTCATAAGAACACTTTTAGACTATTCTAAAACAAGTGTTTAAAAGAGTATAGACAATTTTTAAACTATTCTAAAACAAGTGTTTAAAAGAGTATAGACAATTTTAAACACTTTTAAACTATTCTAAAACAAGTGTTTAAAAGAGTATAAACAATTTTTAAACACTTTTAAACATTTCTGTTTAAAATCGTATAAATATATTATTATCTTTTTTTTTATAAAACACATTTTATAACAGTATAAATTATTCTAAAACAAGTGTTTAAAACAGTGTAGACAATTTTTAAACTATTCTAAAACAAGTGTTTAAAAGAGTATAGACAA